>PVJH01000784.1:0-263999 GCA_004026705.1 Nesogale talazaci | reverse complement strand
TGGAATGTGAGGTGAAATGGGGGAGAATGGGCAGAGGCCGTAGAGTTTTGCCAACTGAGCAGAATGTGTGCTTTTTTTTTGGTAATTTGTAAAAACTTTGAAAATGCACCTTGCTTATAAGGTGCTACCTTTCCTGGGCAGTTTAAGTAGCTTCTCACACACAGCCTTGGGGTCTGCATTAGCAGGGTTAGTTAGTCACCTTGTGGCATTGTATCTGAATGCCAGTGGAGAACACATGGTGTGTATAGCCCACCCCCAGCCTAATGCCTGCATGTTACAATTTCATGGTGACCTGAACGAGACCCAATGCAGGCTCCTAGGGTTGGCCTTGGGGCAGATACTCCAGGGCCTCTCCAGCTCCAAAGAGAACAGGTTGGAATGGGAGAAAAATGTACAATTAGGCCTTTGAATATGCAAGGGTAGGCAAATCTGGCTTACCCAACACTATTTTTAATTTTTATTTTTAATCATTTTATTGGGGGCTCATACATCATTTCTCATAATACATAAATACATATATTGTGCCACGCTTCTTTGCGTGTCCACAGCTGTCATCATTCTCTGAACCTCCACCTTTCCATTCCGAGCCCCTGATATCAGCCTCCCATCCCTTCCCCTCCATCCTTGCTCCCTACTCCCCCACCAACTCTCAATACTCTATAAATTATTGTTTTATCATAACTTACACTACCTGATGTCTTCTCTCTCCCTCTCCCCCAGTGTCTGTCCCCCCGATAGAAGGTTATATGTAGATCCCTGAAGTTAGCTCCCCTTCTCTACCCCACTTTTCCTCCACCAATCCAGTAGCTCCACTCCTACTACTGGCCCTAAGGGGTTCATCTGTCCTGAGTTCCCAGCATTTCCATTTCTCATCTCCACAGTAATGTAGAACTAAGACCATGACAGTTGGAGGGAGGAAACCTTCAGGAACAAGAGGAAAGTTGTATGCTTCATTGCCACCTCACTGCGCTTCACTGGCCTGTCTCCTTCCCATGACTCCCCTGCGAGAGAGTGTCCGATTACCCACAGGTGGGTCTTGGGTCCCCACTCCACTCTCTCTCCATTCGTAGTGATGTGGTTCTTGTCCTTTGATGTTTGATATCTGCTCCCTTCAGCACCCCTGTGATCACACATGCTAGTGTTTTTCTTCCATGTGGGCTTTGCTGCTTCTGGACTAGATGTCCATCCATTCACCCTCAAGCCTTCGCGATCCCAGGTGCTTTATCATTTGGTAGCTGGGTGCCATCAGATTTCTTCTCTCTGTCTACATCTCCTCCCTTCTGTCTTCAACGATCTTATAGGGAGGGTGGGTACACAATAATATGATTTTTGTTCTTTGATGCCTGATATCTGGGTCTTTCCACATCTCATGATCACACAGGCTGGGGTGCATCTTCTGAGGTGGGCTTTGTTGTTCCTGGGCCATAAAACAGTTTGTTCACCCTCAAACTTTTAAGTCCTCAGATGTCATACCTTTTGGTAGCCGGTTACCATCAGCCATCTCTACCACTCTTGCTCAATGTACTCTGAAGCAAACTTTAGTCGATATAGTACCATGGTTGATAATTGGCATATCGGTTGGCTTCATGATATTTGTTGCTTCAAAAGAGCACAGGGCCTAAAACGCGATGTCATCTGATTTCCGAATGGCCCCGCTGTCACGGAGACGAGCGTGAGTGCACACCCTGATCCTCGCGCTGTGGCTGTCTACTTGAGCACATCCACTCCGTGCTCCGCAGAGGTATTGTCAGCGGGCAGTTCTGGTGCTGGGACCCAACGTGTCTCTCGTTTCTAGTAACCTTGGTTCATGGTCTAACTTTCGGTAGCCTGAGTCCATAATTGGGGAGTGTTTAAAGTCCCTATGGTTAGAACAGGGAGTCATTGCCTGGACCATCCAGCTCTGTCCTCATGCCATAGGCATTCAAGGTCAGTTACAGAGCAGGCAACGACTTTGCCCAACATCCCACGGCAAGTAAGTGACTGAGGAAATCAGTGGCCGGCATGACAGGCCACTGCTATCTTCTGTGTCCTTCTGGCCGAGGTCACACACTAACCAACTGGGCCAGATGAAAGGCCAGACGAAACAGGTTTCTTCTCAGGAGTATCTCTTCTCCTGTTTTCTGGCTTGAAAGTTTCTAGATAGACACTCCTCAGATATATATCTGGGTTCCCACTCAAAGTCCCAAAGCATGCCTTCTATGCTCCGCTGTTCCTCATGACATGCTTGCCTATCTTCCCCACATTTCCCTTCTTCTGCCATGACCCCTGCACCCCCCACTCTCACCTGTAGGCTTCCCCACTTCCTCTGCTAAAGACTGCATAGTTTGCCCTCAGCATCGCTGTGCCACTCCCTCTGGCATCCTCAGATTTTGCTCTCACAGACGACACTAAATGTATCCCATGCTCAAGTTAGCTCATGTTTCTAGGTCTGTCGATTCTGCAAGGGCCTGTGGCCCTGGCCAGAGGCCACAGACCCTGTCTTAAGCCTCCCCACCCCCTCCAATTTTTAAGACAATCTAGAAGAAGCTCTGGAATACTAGTGGTCAGAGAGTGATTTAGCACATACGTACCCAGGTCCCTATTCCCAAATCCCAGTCCTGCCAATAATTAGCTGAGCGGCCTTGAATCAGTCTCTCCTCCAGCTGGAGTGTCCTCGTTTGTAATGTTGAGGGGAGGGGCAGAATAGTAGTTCTCATGTCCAAGCACTGATCTGCGGGATGCACATGCAGTGCAGGTGAAGCCCTTAGCACCGTGCAGAACACAGAATACTTGACACAACGGCGTGGACGCTGTTGTTCATATTCAGAGACGAAGCCAACAGCGCATCCTCAACTTTACATTCCTTTGACTATAGACCGACACACCTCAGCAGTGTGTTGTGTCCGCCAAAATTCTTGAAGAGCATCTTGAGTTATGACAGCAGAGGCGTAGTGTCCAGAGGAAGGAAGAAAAGAGTCTTGTGCACATGGAATCCCAGGGACCCTTTTAGGGACTAGTCAGTCAATGACAAAACCTAACTCATGCACAAGTAGCTGCAAAACAGTGACCCCAGTACCAGGAGAGTCTGAGAAGGTCCCTTTTCTTATAGTAAACTCAGAAAACCATACTTGCAAGAGGAGTCCGACTCTCAGTGACCCTACAAGGCAGAACCGAGCTCCAGTGGGTTTCCCTGGCAGACTGTTGACGGGGAATAATGAGCCTGGTCTTTCTCCCACGGAGGAGCTGGTGGTGTCCACGTGCTGACCTTGCTGTTAGCAGCGCAGCACAAAACCGCTGTGCCACCAGGCCTGGGAAAGAATAGGCTGGACGTTTCTGATACAGAGGAGAAGCTAAGGAGTGGGTTGTTTTCCCATATGCATGGAGTTCCAACTCACTGTCACATTCCGTCCTAGGAGTTAGAAGGTGTGTCTGTCAGGGATGGCTGGGTCTACAAAGAGTATTGTGGACCATCTGGGGGCTAGGTAAAGTACTATTTTAGACAGGCTCCAGTCAAGAGTAAAATGTTAGAGACCGGAGACCTGTTCAGAAACCAAACAGATGTGTATGTCGGGGTCAGACCTCCCAAGATCACCACAAAAATGTACAAGGTAAGCAAGGGAAACAGGAGGCGGGTGGTAGGAAATGACTACTGTAGTGTAAGGTCGGCAGGGCCTTGTGGACGTTGATAAGGACCTTGGAGAGTATTTTACTCAGAGTGCAGGGAAAGGTCATTGACGGCATTGAGGCAGAGGGGTGATAGGATCCAACTTCGAAAGCCTCATCCCAGCTGCTGGCTAGGGGGTCGTGAAGGATGTTTGTAGAGTGGAGTGTTCCGCGAGGCACTCTGCCTACTGGCCTGTGAGCTGGGCTGGAGGCTGGGGGAGAAGAGTGTGTGGAGAAGTGGGTGGTGTCCAGAACCAGCTGAAAAGAAGAGCTGATGGGAGATGGTCATGGGAAATCAAGGCAGGACCCCAACAAATCTCCCCAGGAGTAGGGGTGGGGGTGGGGTCTGGAGAGCTGGGGGGGGGGGGAAGATGAGAGAGAGGAATGATTTTGAAAGGGGAAATCAGCACGTACATGTCTGAGGCCTCTGTTGGAAGTCAAGTCATCAGTTGAAAGGAGGAGGGCGAGGAGGCAGCGGTGGGCTTGGAAATGACCGGTTCGTGTTCTGTGGATGGACAGCTGCTGATGAGCCAATTCCCGCACCTGCTGCCTCTGTGTACAACTGAGGGACACGCTGCCCTGGCCTGCTTCGCGCGCACACTGACCAACTTGTCTGGGTCCATCCACGTGGCTAGGATGCCCACCCCTCCCACCGGGTGTGCCCTCACCCCTCACCCGCCTTGGCTCTGGACTCTTCTGAACATGATGCCCTCCCCCGTCACTGACCCTTGCTGATGATGTAGCCTGAGAGTCTGACACTGTCCCGTCGGGATTCCTAAGGTTCTCCTTGGTTGAATTTGGAGAGTAGATACCCAGAGGTTTGCTTTCTTGGCTGTCTTAGTTTGGAAGCTCCAGTTAGACCAGTCAATCGCGGGTGACCGGCTGCTATTATTTTAAACTGGTGGTAGTTTCCAGCTTCTTGGCAATACACAAGCTATCAGAGTGTGAGGGATAGATGCTGGGAAGGGGCACTTACATCCCCCATGGGTATTAATAGTTGTGAAGGAATGGGGGATCCATGACCAGGAGGCCTGAATTCAGACTTGTGGGTGGACTGAACCTTGTAACCATAAGGGTGGCATTTCTCAAGTACGCACCTAGCTACTTACATAGATTATTTCAATTCCTCAAAACAGCACTAAGTCACTCACTCGCTCACTCACTTGAACCCATTTGAAATCACGGGAACCTTCTAGAGCAGGGTAGAACTACCCTAGTGGAAATCTAAGACTCTTTATGGGAGTACAAATGCTCCGCTTTCTCTCCCAGAGCAGTCGGTGGTTTCGAACTGATCGCCTTGCAATTAGTAGCCCACCAGGAAACCCACTATGCCATGAGGTCCCCTAACCTTTAAGATAGCTGTTGTAATTGTATTGTGTTGCAGAGTTTCGTGACACGCTCCACTCAGGGAGGTTAGGAAGAGTGGTTACGTGCCTGGAGTAGGGCCGCTCAGCAAATCAGTGACTGAACTGAGACAGGAAACGTAGGTCTTTCTGGCACCAAAATTCGTGTTCTTATTACACCGATGACTGTCAGAAGTCAGGTGGCCTTTTCTAGGGAGTGTCCCATCATCTTCTCTCTTTGAAAAGTGCAACTTTGCAAGGAATTTCTCCCCACGCATCCACCAGCATCGGGCAAGCCTTCGCTGAAGCCCAGACATCTCATTGGCCAGGTGAACATGCACCAGTAGGGACGACAACATCTAAGACACAAAGAACAGCACGTGGGCAAAGCCAGGGAAAAGGACGTGGGCCACTGAACGCTGGCTTTTTCACCCCTCAATGTACCTTCCGAAGGATGAGGGGGTTTAAACCTTGACTTCTCAGACTTCAAAGCTCACCCCATTGCCCTGGCTCCTTGACATTCTGAGAGCCCAGGGGTGTTTGATGTCTCCCTGGCGTGCAGTTCCACGGACGGCCAGCAGAGGGAACCGCGCACCCGGCTTTCCGCAGCCAACTGCCCGAAGCCATGTTGAATGAGCAAATGTCTACAGCGGACTCCGCGAGATCTAAATGTCTCCTTGGCAGGAAATCCGCGAGCAGCGCTGCGGGGTTGTGCAAACAGCCTTACAATGTCCGCTTGTGTGTGTGCACTCGGCTTCGCCCGCGTCGCCCACAATGCTCTGTTTTCTTTGGATAATGGGGCTCTGTGGACCCATGCGCCTGGTCATGCAACGGGAGTGACCTGTGTTTGTCATAAATGGGCTCTTGTATGATTAATAGCCATGTGAACGAGCCCACGGCAGCCGTTCAACACCCGGCTTCGTCTCTTCACCGAGGCGGTGGTCTGAGTCGGCTTTCTTTCCTGGCTCCAAAGCAACAGTAGAGAATTTATTGCTCAAAGGGAAATGACTTAATTGCACTGTGGTTGCAGTTTTTTAAGTGCCAGACAGGGGGCGCAGGCCACCAGGATTCGCCCGCATGCACGCGCAGCTTGACAACCCTTGGCTTCTGTGATCTTATTAATACGCACACTCCCAAGGACATATTATGCTTTGCATTTGGCCCACGAGGAAGAGGCAGAGTGCAAAGGTTGGGAAGATTCGGCCAAAGTCTTTGTGTCTTCAAACCTCGCTCTCTAAAGGATTCTCTTTGTTTTTCACATGGCCCCTGTCCTTGGCACACACACTTGGAAGAAGGACCTTGTTCCGTTTGCCTAGCTGTCTGGGAACCAAAAATCTGTGATTTAAAAGAGATTTCCTTCTGTGGGCTTTGCCGCTTGTGGCGATTAGATGCAGAACACTGCTTCTGCGCCTGTGGGTATGTTTCCTCAAAGACCCTTCCCCCGCTTTATGTGCCAACCGAATTCTCAAGTACTCTGAGAACCTAGGGAAAAAGAACAAGGTCAAGAGGATAGTACTGTTTGGGTTTGCGAGTGCGTTTTCTCTGATCTCTTCTTCCCCACGGCTGTTTTCAAGGCTCAGCGTGTCTGGCATGGACACCGCGGATGTTGCTCCGAGCAGCCTCTCCCTTTGTGCCCTGTTGGAGTGTGCAGTTTTTTTGGATCTGTGCTTCACGCTCCGATGGGGAGGAGCCGGAGGAGGGCCTGGGGTGGGCAATGGAGAATGCCTAGTGGAGATGACATTCTGAATAATGGAGAGGAGTAAGACGTCACCCTTGGAAGAATTTATAGCCACAAAGCTTGTTAATTCTGCCCAGGGGAAGGAGGTTTGGGGAGGAGGCTCTTTGATGGAGACCTTGAAAGATAGACCCTCCGCAGACGAAGAGGGGAAAAAGGCATTCCGGACAGAGGAAACTGTGGGCACACAAACAGCACCCACAGAACAAGGTCAAAACCTTGGCACTAAGTCAACATGCTGTGGTGACAAAAACACAGTGTTTAGAGAAACTTCAGGCGCAGGAATGGAAGCCAGACAGAGAGTGTGAAGTCAGGTTTTATAACTCTGAATATCAGGTAAGGAAACTAATGCTGACCTACCTTGGACAGCTTAGAACACTTTTATACTGAAACATGCCTGCTTTCTACCCAGCCAGGTCCAACATGGCACTTGTCCCCTGAATCTCTAGAAAAGCGGTTCCCCAGCAGAGCTTCCCCTGTGAGCACCCGGACAACATGTCTCACCCACTTCCCTGGTCCCAGATGGCTTAATGCAATCAGTTTAGGATTAGTGCCAGGGATTTCACTTAAACCTTTTATTTTGTTTGCCATGAAGAATACCTAGAAATAGAGACAATGGCCCTTTTTAACCACAGGCAGCAGATGGGGGTTGAACCTCTTCAATCTCCCAGGTGAGGGAAACAGGGGCAGAACCTCTCCTGTCCAGGAGGTAATTCCCAAGTGAGCTTTCTGGGACTTTGGGCAATGTGATGCTTGAGATTTAATGGGGTGTGCCAGCTTCCTACGGTCGTAAACTCTTCAGGGTTTTAGCATGCAAGATGGCTTTTGTGGGACTTTTTTGTCTTTTGTGGGTCTTTCCGTAATTTCTGAACCATCTAGTCTTCCCAAATAAATCTGACTTAGAGACTAATCCCTCTAAAATGTTGACACTCAGACTCCAAAATCTTCTTTGATGTGCCGGTGGGCCCCAGCATCAGAAAAGAACACCTCAAAATCTGGAATTACAAATCAACTCACCCGGGAGTCCTGAGGCTGCCTGAGGGATGTTGACTTCACTGAAGGTCCTCTTTCAACAGTACCGCTCTTCCTTGGGCCTTGAACTAGAAGGCCATATTTTACCACCAGACAGGGAACTGCAGAGGTTCAGAAACCAAAAAACAAATCTGTGCTACAGCTGCCCTTGGAATGAAAGCCGGGAAGAAGCCAGAAAAAAAAGCCCTATTATTTTTCTGAGTTCAATGTTAAGATAACTGAAGTGGAAGAGATTTAATTCATTAATTAAACTTTTAATTTAATATTAATTTTACATGTGGCATTACCTGAAAGGTCTTCAGAGAGCAAGGATCCCTGGGTTGGAGGTTAAAGCGTGGGCCTGGCCTAACCCCAAGGTAGATGGTTCAAATCCAGTAGATACATTGTGGGTGAAAAAAATGAGGCTGCCTGCTCCAGTGCCTGGTCCCAGAAACCCTAAGTGCAAGTCCGCTCTGTCCTGTAGGGTCACTGTGATTCAAAACCAATCAGGGCCAGTGGGAAGCTTCAGAGACACCTAGGAGCATGGAGTATCAAGCAAGTGCTGAGTGAGTGCAAAGAGAGGGGGTGACGAGCTGGAGACCACAGGAAAGATTCTGCAGGAAGTCCAGAGAAGAGACTGGAACTCAGGGAGAGGGGCAGAGTTGAACTGATGGAGTTTGATGAGGGGCTGGCTCCCAGGGGCACAGAGGTGGCAGAATGTCAGCTGCCACTCTGGTTTCTGGAACATGTGATTAGAGTACATTAGATATGCTATGTGATATGATTAGATCATATTATGATTGGATTAGGGCGATGTTCAAGATGGGTGGAACTCGAGGGTGTTTGTGGCCCTGGCAAAGCTGTTGTGCTTCTGCAAAACTCAGATGTACAGGCTTGTGACTGTTAAGGGAGGTCCAATTTGGGGCTAGGATCTGAGTGGCAACGGGGCGAACATTATGAGGGAACTCTCACCGGGGGAGATAAGAAACGATGTGCAGAAGGAACCGCTGAGGTCAGCTCTTCAGGATCGGATGGAGGAAACGACAGCTTAGAAGGAACGTTGACCACTAGTGAGGAACAAGGAGATGAAAGTCAGCCTCAGTGTCTCAGGGAAGAGGGATGGCGCCCAGACACAAAGGCAGGGCAAAGCAGCTCTGCCACAGCTGGCTCCTAGAAGGAGGGGGAGGAGCTTGTGGCCTGTTTAAGCGCCTCACATCAGACTCCTTTGGTATCAATGACTAACTTGTGCTTCGCTGCTAACCAGAGGGTGGGCAGTTCAAGTCCATGGAGAGGAGCAGCAGCAGAAAGGCCTGGTGATACCCTTCCACAAAATCAGCCATTGAAAACCTGGTGGGACACAGTTCCACCCCTTGCACCAGGAGTCAGAATCGACTTGATGGGAACCCTTGTTTTGGCGTGATGAATTCAAACGTCGGGCTGTGAAAACAGACCCGCGCAGAGGGATCTGTGAGGCATTGCCTTTCATTGTGTAGAAGGTGTGGTGCGGCAGGAGTCGTCCACCCAGGCTGAAGTGACTTGTGCAGCTTTACATAGGATGGCAAAGGCACTTCCCTGGCCATGCGCCTGCGCTGCCTGAGGCCTCCTTCCCCCTGAACTGGCGGAGCTGGCCTGGGTGGGCTGCCGCTGTGGGCCCTCCTTCCAGGGGAGGACAGACAGATGGAGGCAGCAGTTTCCCTGTCTGTGTTCTCGGTTTCCCAAGTGAAAGGGAACGGATTCACCAGTGGCTTTCCCGAGGGGGGCTGGGCCCCAAGCTAAGGCCCGGCTTCACTGAAATCCATAGCCACCAGCTTTTGAAATCCAAGGGAACAGTGGCCACCGACCCCTGGAATGCATTTCCTGTGGCCCGCATTTCTGGGAGATTCTTTTTTGGGGGGATTGCCACAATATTAATATTGATGGGGAAATTAGCTCTGGTGAGGTAAAGGCCTATTTTTGAAAACTGAACTCAGATCTTGAACGGGCTCTGTTTAACCTGCACTTACTTGTTCCATCCCATCCTGGCCCCTCGGTAGTGGTGTTGATGCTGAGTACTCTCTTGGGCCCTCAAACAGCTGCACTTCAGTCCATGGGGGATGGCCCGGCCCCTGGAGGAACACCATGGTGTTGGGGTTGATGACACTACTCAAGACAGATTCCCATTTGAGTGCCCTTGCTTGTGGTGTTAAAGCATTTTGAGAACACATTTTCGCCATTCACTCATTTTTACTGTCAGATGGGAGTGCCTAACGGACTCACTGCGCATCAGCTTCTCTCCTTCATCATGCGGTGGTGAGATCATCGGTGGGGATTGCAGTAGCCTGTGGAGCCACGGGACAGACAATGTCCAGACGTCATTGCACAGTGGCCGATGGGGGGTGGTCCTTGCAGCCCCACCCAAGGATCCCCAGTGGCTGGCTCCATTTGACAGATCAGATTCATGCTCCTGGAATTTTTAAGTGGAGCTGCTTTGTATCATGGGTGTTTTCATTTGATTTTTTTTTTTTTTTTGCCTCCCAAGGGAAATAACTGTTGGCATGGTTTGAAGGGCCTAGGTGGCCCACGCTACAGTTCAAAGCCATCCAGCAATACCGCTGAAGAAAGGACTGGCAATTTGCTTCCCTAATGATAATAGCCAAGAATAGCCCCTGGGGCCACTTCTCCTGTGGAACCGAGGGCCTTCGTGTGAATGAAAATCAACGTAACATTTTTGGTGGTTATTCAATGGTGCTTTGGAACCTTTGCTTCCTTTTCTTGATCAGCGGTTTTCAAAGCCTCATGCTGAGTCTGGTATATGGTAGTCTGATGGGTCCCTGACAGCTACCAGTTTGTCTTTTGTCTGTCATCCACAACAGTAAAGCCATGAAGTCAGTGAAGGGGGTGGTGTTAGACCCAGTTGACTAGAAAAACAAATCCATTGACACTCACTCACCTGTGTAGAAGAAAGAACTTTATATCAAGAAATAACTGTGCATCATGAAGGTCTCCCAGCTCAGTCCGTCACAAGTATATAAGTCTGAAATTAGTCCGTGGGCCCCTCTCCAGACTCACACAGCCACATGCCATGGTGCAGAACACAGGGAGATCACAGCCTGGGCAGTGTGGGGACCTTGTGGATGTGGAAACACCACAGGGCACTGGGAATTCTCCAGGTCAGTGGCAGAGTCCCAGCAAGCAGGAAAGGGAAAAGGCACAGAGAGCTGGTACCAGCGTCTCACACTCTTATACCCAAAGGCTGTGACTTGAATGACAGGTGTGCAGGACTCTCTCTGTGGTTGCTTCCAAGGAAAGCTTCTGTGCCGGCGTACGGTCCACGGGAGGCCAGTCAAAAGGGATGCTGCCTTTCAAGTGCAGTCTGGGACGTCCCAGGGTTTGGTTCTTGGGTGGTTTGCCCAGCTGTTGCTTCTCAGCACTGAGAGAACTCAGGCAGCAGAGACGCTTTGGTAATGCATGTAACTTTTATGAGGGAACGGGAAGTTTCAGAATGTCCAGTCTTGAATAGTCCACTCTATCTCTGGAAAGCATGCCAGGCTGAATGGCAGGGATATGTGGGAGAGTTCATGACTCCGCTTCGCAGCACAAGAAAGCACATGGCAAGAGTATTGGAGAAAGAGTGAGAACCAAGAGAGAGACGGCCCTTGTCTCTGCCTTTTATCCCCTCAGACTCCTTCTTGAGGGGCGTGTTTGAGGATCTTGAGCATCCTGGGTGGCTGAGTTCAGGCACACCTAGTGCCTAGCATGTAGGTGTGTGCCCAGATTGACCCTCATCTGTGTCCAGGTGACCTTGGCCTGAGCAAACCCAGCTTCGGATCATCCCCATAGGTGTCTAGCGTGTGCCTGATTTCTTTCCAATCCTTTCGGTGTGGCACGGCCAGCTAATTTTTGTGGAGCATGGGCAGTCTGTAGCGACCACCCCCCTGAATCCCTGGTCTCCCTTTCTGTCACCTACACTTCTGGGGTCCCTAGCAGCTGAGGGCGTCCTGGCTGCCGCTTGTCAAGGAAGCAGGTGGATGCTGACTTGTGAATTGCTCCACTGGGTTTTCCTGACTGTCATCTTTAGGGAAGCAACCTTCAGGCCCCCTCCTATTGTACCAAGGGATGGATTTGAAAGGCCTACCTTTAGGGGAGTGATCAAAGACCAACTGCTTGTACCACCCATGTTCATAAAGCAATGCAGCCGATCTAGACTCTGAGACTTCCTGATGAGTTGAGCTGCTGACGACCCAGTCCGAAGTTCAAATGCACCAGCTGCTTGGAGGGAGAAAGGTGAGGCTTGTAAACAGTTACAGGCCGGAAACTCACAGGGACAGTTTTATCCTGCCCTGGAAGGTCACACAGGGTCACTCAGAGTCAGAGTCAACTCGATGGCAGTGAGAAGGCAGCACACTTTTACAAGAAGCACTAGGGAAACAGGCTTCGGCAATCTTTTGAAAAGCACATGAAAACCATCAAAATGTTCAAGCCACTGTTGCTTTCGGAAACACTGGTCCCCTGCGCTCCGTGCTGCTTCTTTGGCTCGGGGTCCCTGGTAATTGGGGACCCAGGCAGCAAACTGGCAGCTGCAGGGTCTCTCCCCAAGCTGCAGGCTAGCCTCTGGAAGGAGCTCGGGGGCACGTTGGTTAAGGACTGTTGATCCACCACATTGGTCATTTGAAACTACCCGCTGCTCTGAGGGGAAAAAGATGGCGCTTTTTCCCGCCACAGAGTTGCAATCTCAGACACTCACAGATTGTGTGTTGTGTGTGTGTGTGTGTGTGTGTGTGCGCGCGCGCGCCTGCGAAGGCACTTCTACCCTGTCCTGCAGGTTCCTGAGGCTACTTTGAGGAGGGAGGCCCTGAGGCAAGGGCTAGATTTACAACTAGGTGTCAAAACAGCCCTACGCTGCAAGACCTAACTCTCGAGGGATGGAGAGATGCAGCCGAGAGCAGGTATTACAGGCAGACAGGTCTCCCATACAATAGACAGAGGGACTCGATCAGGGAGCTTTGTCTCCAGGGCGAGTAACGGCTGCATGGGAGCTGTGGGGATGTCTTTCCCAAGGCCCTCATTTCCATACACAAACCAGGAAGGGAATGGTGGGGGTGGGGACCCCTGGAGATGGCTGTGGAGGGGATGGTCAGTGGTCTGTGTTTAGAATACTAGAGCGTTGGAGTCTGGACCCTGAGAGCTTCTCGCTAACATTGATTTTGTTTGTGTTGTTGTTGTATGTGGCAAACAAACCACTTCAGCGTGTACCCTCCGGTGGCGGTGGCCATTCTACAAGTTATGCGGCCCTCCTTCTCCTCCCCCTTCATCTCTAAAATTAGAATTAGGATGGCACAAATTCCTTTTGCATATGGCCGCCGTGACAATCAAGTCTCCTCCACACAGGGCCCTTGTGACGATCGAATTTGACAATACCAGAGAAGCTCTCATCACTGTGGCCTGCATATCATTAAAAAATGTCAGCTGTCATTAGAATTTTACGCAGGAGAAGAAACACGTACCACGGCCCCGGGGCAATCAAGCACCCGCTCCTTTGGAGAGCTGCTGGCTGTCCCTAGGGACCGCGTTCAGGGTGCAGGACAGGGAGAGGAGGGGAGGCTGGACTGGGAGTCGGGGAGGTGGCTTGGGGGTGGGGAGAAGCCAGCGGTCTGGGCTTTCTGTGCCCGGTGTGCGCATTTGGGTAGATTTTCTCCTGCAGAAGCATTCAGGAGCCAGAGAAGTAGATGAAACCAGAGAGCAGGATAATCAGATTTGTGTTGAGAAAGCTGGCTCTGCCAATAGGAGGGAAGTAAATGGGAGAGGGAAGAAACTAGAGCCAGGAGGACCAGTTTGGGAGCTATGTACCTGGTAGCAGGCAAGCTCTGCTGGGAGCCTGCATTGCAATTCTGAGCGTGGGGGCGGAATGAAGTGCGTAAAATTGCACTCCACCTCCACTAAGGGTCTTTGTTAGCTAATGTGAGCATTGTGTGTTTAACACTCTCTGGTAAGACCCTACCCTGCGGACAAGAAGATCTTCTAGTGACAACAATGGAGTCTACACCTTAAAGAAAAATACATTTGCGATTCCATTGCCTTCTAGGCTGAGTGGGCAGAGGGTGAGGTTGAGGACCAGGACGTCCTCCTTCTAGTCCTCCCTGTACCTCAAAGGCTTGGTGGGTGTGTGGACTAAGCCTCTTTGGTAAGTTATAAGTCTTTTGTTTTATCCTTTTGAAGCAAGAGTTCTAATGTGGACTGTGTTCTGATAACATTTGGGAATACAGTAGGGCCACAACCCAACAATCTATTGCCAATGTAGACAAATCCCACTCACAGCAACCGTATACGACAGAGCAGAACGACTCTGTGGAATTTCTGGGGTTGTAAATGTTTACAGGAACAAGGACGTCACCTCATCTTCCTCCTACAAAACGCCCAGTAGGTTTGAACTGCTGACCTTGGGGTTAGCAGTCCAATGTAGAAGGAGCTAGGCCACGAAGGCTCCTAGGAGTCCAGATTAGTAAATGTGAAGGTCATTATGGGAGATCTCAAGAAGAACACAGTGTACCTGCAACCGGCAACATGGAGTTCTGATCTGTAAAGTGGATCAATTGACATATGTTCATTTTGATGATGAATGGGACCAGATAAATCGTTCACTTCGATAGACATGATATTATTATAATAGTGATCAGTCTGTTGTTTATACACTAAAACCACTTTGCCAAAGAAGATTTAGATAAACTAGGCTAATTTAAGATGATATTTTGGAGGCTTAGAAAATTTTACTCTTTAAAAACAATTTTTTAAGTGTGTATACCAGGAATGCTAAAGAATATAGATTTTGGAAGATATTGGCTCACTCAAAATGTTAAGGAAACTCACCCTTTCTGATCAAGGCATTGAGTATTCATCCACACAGACATTATGACAAAAATATTAGAGAATTAAACCCTTTGAATGATTGACTTTTTTTGTCACTGTCAGCCCTTTTTCAGTATGAGTGGTATTTGTTTTAGATGGTCTCCTTTGGAATAGTCTTATCTGGACAGCAAAGCACGGAAAGGTTGGTGAGCACACCAGAGGGACCCCTCCCCTTTCCCTGCCCCCATGACAGGATTGAAATGTCCCCACAGAGAACCAATGTATCTCCCCATTAACCATAGACACATCTTTTTTCAAACCAGCCTTGACTGATTTTATTTGCATTGCAATCTGGGAAGGAGATACACGCCAAGCTATCATTTAATTTTTTTTTCTCCCAAACAGATAAACTTCCAAATTGAAACTAATAGGTGAGTGCATGTGTGTGTGTGTGTGTGTGTACTTAAAATAATTCATGGGGAAATTGTATGATCTTTTCTTTCTTTTTAGATTTTTTTTAATGAGTGGGAGTTTACATTTTAGCTCATTATTTTTATTCAGCAATTTCAAATGATTATCAACGCCCCCAATAGCTTGCCTTGTTGCACCTCTTTTTTGTCCCTCTCTTCCTTGGAAAATCCATTATGTTTTATTCCGTTCTTCCACAAACTTTTTCAAGCCCCCTGGATGCATCTCTTTAAATGTCTTCTCATTTTTTCCAGCTGAGTGTTCCTGAGAACTTTCCAGAGGAAAAGTTCTTTCAGAGAGCAGTTTTTTCCACTCTGTAGCTGTAGAACAGCGGATCTCAACCTGTGGGTCTCGGCCCCCGTGGGGGGTAGAACGACCCTTTCACAGGAATCACCCCATTCATACCAGTAGCAAAATGATAGTTATGATGCACAACAAAAATAATTTTTTATGGTTGGGGCGATCACAACATGAGGAACTGTATTAAAGGGTCGCAGCCTTAGGAAGGTTGAGAACCACTTGGAGGCGCCCCCTTCCTTCAGGAAGTGGTTTTGAGCTCAGAATTGGGAGCGTGGTCATGCAAAATTCTGTGTGCGTATCCAGAAGTGCCACCTCATGTAGCTGGTATCTCCCTGGGCAGAGACCCAGGGACAGACTTCCTGGACACTGTTAGCCCTCCTTTAGTGACAAGACAAGCATCTTTCTCGCAGACAATTTAAGGAAAGAAACCCATGCTATTAGATGCTTAAAATTGCATTGAAGTGAGTCAACCTTGACATATAAACTTTCTGTATGTGGAAGAATTTATAAAAGCACATAAATTGTATCTTCTGTCCCCTTCATACACCTAATCTCTCTTCACAGCCGTGGGTTGGGGCTTCTCTCAGCCCAACTTAAACTCACACCATCCTTTATGCCTAGTGTAGTAGTCACATACTTTCACAGATATAATATATATATATATATATATATAAATGTATAGGGGTAGAGTCTGGCTTGTCACACAGTTTATGGCCTGATGGTCCTCCTTATAGGTGTGGCCTTTTCATAAGGGGGGTTCTGAGAACCTGAAGCAACCCCCATCCCACCCCCACCTTCACCTTCCCATTGGTGAGCTACTCAGACCTGCCAGAACCAGCCCCATTGGATCCACAGGACTTTGTACCCAGGGGCCTGTGATCTTCCTGCATTCTTCATCATTGCATGGGACTGTGTGAGTCTGAACAGGAACATAATGGAGTAGTATGAATTTATGGACTTGGATTGAGCTGGGATGTTTTTTAGCTATACAATTCCTTCGTAATATAAAGTTCTTTCTTATACATACAAAAGTGCCAATGGATTTGTTTCTCTAGTCACTCCGGCCTAACACTTCTGAGTAGCAATTTCACTTCTTAGGGAGAAAACTTTTCCTCAACACCTCACCCAACATTCTCTCATCTAAAAAGTTCTGAAGAACTACATACCTCTCTGACCCACCACTGACAGGCATCAGTGTGGAGTATACCCCTTTATGAACCATACACAATCTAAAGATTCTCTTCCCACAGAATGAGCCAAGGACAGAATTCAGGCCGCACCAGACCACCTGAAGCCCACACAGGCCTGTCTCGAAGTCTGGAGCTAAGATCTCCCCCTATTGACAAAGACTTTGAGCCCATAGACTCCCCAAGTCATTTGGACACCATCTTTATTTACTTGTGATATTGAAAAAGCTGCGCACATCTGTCAAATGCTTTTCCTGAGTGTGATGTGCATTATAGTTACTGAAAGTCTTATTTTTATCCATTTTTGAATACAATTACGTGGAGATGCCAAATTCATTGTCAAGGCTCTCAAACACTCAGTGAAACTGAGTCTCATCCGCCCCATATTGACCCTATCTTACAAGCCAGAACTTGCCAGGTAGGTTTCTGAAAAGGCAACCCTTTGGAGGAGTTGAAAGCTCCATCTTTTTCCTGCTAGGGAGCTGGTGGTTTTAAACGACTACCTTGTCATTAGCAGCCCAATGCATAGCCTCTACAGCACCTGGGCTCCTATTTGTCAAGGTGTTGAGGGCCCACCCATCTTGCCATCAATACCAAAAAGAGAAACAGAACAAACACACCGGCTGTTGCCGACAAGCTGAATGTAATAACTCCTGGTGACCCCAGACATCCTAGATAGAACTGCTCCACAGGGTTTTCTTGAGTGTGCTCTCGGCAGAAGGTTCCTGGATGCTTCTGTGGTTAGAGCGCTTGTCTGCTAGCGCTAAGTCCAGTGGAGCAGTTTAAACTCCCCAGCCTCTGCATGCGGATGTAGCAGCTGATTTCGATAAAGACCACACGTTGGACACTCGCTATGGAGCTTTGCTGCTCGGACATATAGGCTGGCTGTGAGCTGGCATCACTAGACAGTGGGGATGTTGAACGGTTGAGAATCTTATGGAAACAGTTTGCCAGGTCTTTCTTCTGAGGCACTTCTGGGTGGGCTCTAATCATGAATATTTAGGTTTGTGGTCAAATACTGTGGGATGCAGCAAGATTTCTCCCCAAGTTGTCTCCCCCAAATATATGCCAAACCCAAGACGCTGCTTGCTACACATGGTAAATGACAGGGTACATTAGGAGGTCAAGGAAAGTAGGTCAGAGGTTATTCTCCCTAAGGGTTATCATCCATCTAGAGCAACCAGATTGTAGAGTCTGACTCACCCTAAGTAGGGCCCCTGCTCCCTTCTGATAAGGATGGTGATTGTTCCTTTCCAGGAGAGCCAAAGGCAAGATATGGGCCACTCAAGGATGACTCAGGTTAAGTTACTCTATTGAGTGAAGGCCCGCCTATCTGACCACATATGTACCTATCTTCCCTCCTTTTACTACTGAGGGTACAGGCCTCGGTCATCGCCTCCTATTGCTCGTATGCCTATGTTATGCAACCCCCTGTTATGACGTAGGTCGTTATCTGTAATCAGGAGGCTTACATGCCCTCAAAGATATTTAAGCTTTGGTTAGGAATAAGCTGCGGCTCTCCTGCACCCTCTCGTCTCCCACCTCCACGTGTACCACCCAGAGGAGCTGAGGTGAGCATGCCGCCATGAAACGTGTCTGACCTCTTTGTGTTACTCTCTCCATTCTCTCCTGTCTTTATGACTTTATTATAATCTTTGTATCTCATAACCACACAGTTGCGCCTACTCAACCCGTGACCATTGTGAGGGGCTGGTTACCCCCACCAAACACAACCATGGGTGCCTCTCAGACTCCTCTAGACAGGCAGAAGGTACCGAAAGAGAGAAAAGTATTGTTGTTCTTGCCCTTCTCACATCATAATAACCAGCACCAAAGCCCGAGGATGTAGCAGTTACGAGTCGGACTGCTAACTGTAAGGTAGGCCGTTTGCTCAGAGAGGAAAAGATGAAGCTTTCTTCTCACGCACGGAATTCCAGTCTTGGGAACTCACAGGACTGGTTCTACCCAGGTCTAGATCGACTTCATGGCCATTATTTTGGTTGGTGTTCTAATCACGTTGGTACTTCAGCTGCACCAGACCTGTTTATCATAAACTAGACATTGGTAGTGTGTTTTTAGAAAGACTACATCCCATCGAACTTTTTCAGTTCTAAGGGTCAGTTTGTCAGATCTCCCTAAAGAAGATGCGTGTTCCCTGAGCACGGAGTCCAGGCATCCGTTTGTTTCGTTTGTTTGTTTGTTTAAAGTGGCCACAGCTGACCCTACCCCCCAATGACTTGCCAATTCAAAAATCATCTCAAAAAACAAACGTTAAATTATCCCAGCGGATCGTGTTGGCAGATGCCTCTGGTGGGTTCTGAAGCAGAGCGACTCTGTTGTGCGATAGAAAAGCCCGCTCCATCCTGTGCCGCTCCCGATCGATCATTCGATCATTGCTGGCCTGCCAGGCCTCGCTGCAGCCCTTGAGCCAGTCTGTCCAACTAGGGCTCCCTTGTTCTTTTTCTTTCTTGGCTTGACCCTCTACTTTACTTTTCCTTTTTGGGGGGCTGGTCGTGGGCGCTACCCAGCGCTGCTCCTGAGAGCCGCCGCTGGATTTGAACCGCCAAGCCCGCAGCCCGCAGTCCCGCACTCAACTACTTAGGCCACCGGGGCTCAGCCCTACCCTCTACTTTTCTAAGCATGATAGTCTTCACCAGGGACTGGCCCTTCCTCATAACACACCCAGAACGTTGTGGTCGCAGTTCTGCGAAAAAAGATTTCTTCCTTTTTTAATGTAATAATACAAAAAAAGTGTATGGATGAAACTTCCATCTGTCAAGTTTGGGTGTTGTGTCAGAGAAATATATTCAGTGATGTGGGATCATATGCAAATGTTTTTCTCCTAAACCTAAACAGCTCCCCTGAGGTTTCCTTAAAGTCAGCCAACATCCTTGGGCATTAATTGTTGTTGTTGTTGTTGTTGTTATTTATTTGTTTATTTTTATCATTATATTGATTACATTATATGGCTCACACAACTCTTAGCAAAATCCATCCAGACATCCATTGCATGCAAAGCACTTTTGTACCTTTGATGCCATCATCATTTTCAAAACAGTTTCTTTCCACGGAAGCCCTTGGTATTGACTTCTTTGTTTTCCACCCCTTCCCCACTCCCCCCCCCTCCCTCGTGGACCCTTGATAGCTTATAAACTATTATAATTTCATCTTGTCGAATCACTGCTGGAAGACAGATTTCCTCACCTTTTACCCAAGCCACACTTCAAATGCATCAATTCTTCTCTGCCACCACACTTACTGTGTACAATGTGATCCAAAACACCAGGACTTGGTCAGGCCCTCCGGAACCATCCGAGCGAGCCCTGCCATTGCTCTTTAGTAGTCTAAAGGCTTCTTTGGCAGCAGGCTTACCAGGTGCAATCAATCTTTGCTTTCTTCACTGCTCTTTCCATGGCTGTTGATTGTCAGTCTGTGTAAATTGAAATGTGTGTTTGTCCAAGGTAGACTAGAGAAACAAATTCAGGGAAACTCACATATGTTTGGGGAAGAGTTTTATATCAATGAATAATTGTATATTAAGAAAACATCTTGGCTCAGTTCAGTTCAAGTCCCTAAGTCCAATATTAGCCTTTGTGTCTGTCTCATACCAGTCAATATAGTCTTCTTCAGACTCACACTACATATGTAATGATGCCAAATGCAGGAAGATCACAGGCCAGAGGGTGGAAACTCTTGTGGATACAGTGCTACATTCAGCGCTGGCATGGGTCGCCGCATGGCTCCTCCAACCCCAGGGCTCTGACTCCATCAGCATAGCTCCCTGTGGCTTATCAACAGGAATGTCACCAGGGAGAGTGGGTGTCCCCCCTTCAAAGAGGAAGACAGAAGTTCCCAGAATTCTCAGGAAAAGGCCATGCCCACACCAAAGCCTCATTGGCTATGACCCAATTTAATCAATCCAGGGTCAAGCTTTCTCTCAGCCAATTTGACATTCTGTCAGCCATTTTCACTAAGCAGTATGGTTTCTCATTGGCTATGACCTGATTAACAGGCTAGACTCTACCCCTTTGCTAGGTTGACGGGAAATGATGTAATTGCCACAAATGGAAACTTCTCTCAGAGAAATGATTAACAGTGGAATGTTATTGTACAACCAGAAAGTTCCTAAACTGCTTTCAGATTATCAGTCATTTGTACCGGAGTCATTCTTGAGCCACATCCCTGTCACCGAGAGCTCTGGTGTGTGGAATGGTGGTAGTACACTCCTCTACTGCATGGCCCACTGCCATTCATCCGATAACAACTCATAGTGACGCTCAGGAAAGGCTAACACTGCCCTTGTGGCTTTCCAAGAAGGTCACTCTCCACAGCAGTAGAAAACCTAGTCTCCAGATCATCCAGAGACTTACCATGCCAGCAGAGAGCCTAGCTCTACGATGAAGTCCCTAGAGCAATGGTTCTCTACTTTCCTAATGCCACCACCCTTGAATAGAGCTCTTCAGGTGGTGATGAAACCCAACCATGGAGTGATTTTCGTTGTTACTTCATCACTGTCATTTTGCTGCTGTTATGAATCAGGCCACCCCGTGAAAGGGTCGTTTGACCCACCCACAAGGGTCACCACCCCCAGGTTGAGAACTGCTGCCCTAGATGGTGACAACAATGAGATGCTCTGTCTTTAACTGAGATGTCGGTGATCCCAACTTACCTCGAGGTGCCTCAGCAGAGAGGTCTGGTCTGGCACTTTACTTCTGGGAAATCAGTTATTTTGAAAACATTGTGGAACACAGGTCTCCTCTCACCAGCATGGGGTCACCATGAGTCAGACCGACTCGAGGAACAACTGATTTGTTTTATTTTGTTCTTCAGATGGCTGGTGCATGAAGCTGCCGCTCTTTCTCAATAGTGATGTCTCCTGAGCCACTCTGGAGGATTTTGTTTTGTTTTGTATTAACTTTTCTTTTTACTCGGTGTTTATATTTTTCTGGAGTTTGTTATGTTTGGCAAAAGCCATGTGCATAGGCTTCATCATCTAATTAAAATTGTATTTCTTGCATTTCTTGAGTAGTCACTAAAAAGATATCCTAGAGATTCACATTTTCAAAGGATTTTTTTGATATATATTTGGTGTTTCAGGTGTCAAAATATGGTTATTAATCTTTACACGGTTATCTGAAGACCACAGCTTCTAATTGTCACAAACATGCATACACTAACTTCTTTTGAAATTTAAGGATGGAAAGTTTTTTTCCTTTGTTTTGAATCATTTTACTGGGGACTCATATAACTCTTATGATAATCTGTACATATATCCTTTGTGTCAAGTACATTTGTACATTTGTTGTCCTCATCATTCTCAAAACATTTGCTTTGTATTTGAGCCCTTGGTATCAGCTTCTCATTTTTCTTCCTACCTCCCCTCTCTCCCCTCCCTCACGGGCCCTTGATAATTTATAAATTATTGTTTTATCATATCTTGTACTGTTCAACATCTCCTTTTACCTACTTTTCTGTTGTCCATCCCCCAGGGAGAGGGTTATATATAGATCCTTGTAATTTGTCCCCCCTTGCTACTCTACCTTCCTTCCACTCTCCCAGTATTACCACAATCACCACTGGTACTGAGGGGTTTATCTGTCCTGATTTCATGTGTTTCCAATTCCTATCTGTACCAGTGTACATCCTCTGGTCTAGCCAGATTTGTAAGGTAGAATCGGGATCATGGTAGTGGGCGGAAGGAAGCATATAAGAACTAGAAAAAAGTTATGCTTCATCATTGCTACAGTGCACTCTGACTGGCTCATCTCCCCACAACCCTTCTGCAAGGGAATGTTCCATTGTCTACATATGGATGTGCATCCTCCATTCCCCCTCATTCACAATGATTTTATTATTTGTTCTTTGTGCCTTATACCTGATTCCATTGACAACTTGTGATCACATGTCTGGTATACTTCTTCCACGTCAGCTGTGGTGCTCCTGAACTAGATGGATGCTTTTTTACCTTTAAGCCATTAAAACCCTAGATGCTATACCTTTTCATAGCCAGGCACCATCAGCTTTCTTCACCACATTTGCTTATGCACCAGCTTTGTCTTCAGCAGTTGTGTTGGGAAGGTAAGCATCATGGAAATCCAGTTGAATAGAACAGAGTGTTCTTGCATTGAGGGAGTACTTGAGTGGAGGCCCAGTATCCATATGCTAACTTAATACTAAACCTATAAGTTTATGCACACAGATCTATTTCCCCATCATCATATAAAATATATTTACATATATGTATGCCTATATTTAGATTTCTATTAATGCTCTTTGCCTCCTAGTTCTTTCCTCTATTTCCTTTTACTCTCCTGTTGTCCCACTATCATGCTTAGCCATCATTTGCGTTTCAGTAACTCCTTTCTGTTACATTGCCCTACCAGGGCTCCTACATCCCTCCTCACAACTTATTTTGGACCACTTGTTGTTCCCTTGTCCCTGGGTTTGTTAACACCACTTACTTTCCCCCACCTCCCTCTCTTCCATGTCCCCTTAGAACCGTTGGTTCCATTCTTTTCTCCTCCAGATGGTTTATCCTGCTTATCTTATCTATATGGACATGCAAAAATAATAACATGCACAAAAACAAGACAGAGCAAAAGAAAGCAAAACAAACAAACAAACAACAAAACAATGACAAAAAGTAAAGAAAAGCCTGTAAATAGTTCAAGGTCTGTTTGTTGACCTTTAGAGAAGTATTTTCCAGTTGACTCTGATGGGAGGTCATGCCCAACCCCAAAATCTATTTTTGGTATTCCCTTGGAACTTCCTTGCTCTGCTCCCCTGGCTGTTCTATTGCACGCCTTTAGTGTTTTTCCTTGGTGTGGTGGGGTGTGCTACAAAATTCAGACACTGTGTATCCAGTGTTGTTCCCTGCAGGGTTATGGATCAGTGAGGGGCGTCATGTCCAATGGTGGGACCGGCCATATGGTCTTCTCTGTGCATTGGCTGCTCTGAGCAGGGATATGGTCTTCAAGGTTTGGTGGGCCAGGATGTGCTCTAGTCTCTCTTCCCCCTCCATCATTTTCTCATCTGTGCTCTGATCAGACCTGTCCCTCTTCCTGAGCTGTAGTTTCAGTGCTGTCCTCTGAAGTAAATTCTTCTGGAGAGAGGTGGGACTGTTCACGTAGTGGGGATTGGAGCTGGCCCCTCAGACTTCTCTTCATGCCAGTATGTTGCATTCACATCATGGAGCACCGGATTGAAAACTGGTCCCCCTTTCCCTATGGAGATGTAGACAATACCCTACCCTTGGCTGAGTTAGTGCCCTGTTCCCTGCTACCCATTTCTTTCTTTTTCTCCCCTTGCCACCCCCCCCATTTTTAGTTGGCTACCATATGTAACCCTGGATTTGGTCTTACCCCTACCATACTACCTAGACTTCATCCTAGGAATGTTTGTAAACATTAGCTTTTTCCCTATGCCCCTTGTGTGTGTGTGTGTGTGTGTGTGTGTGTGTATGTTTAGATTACCTCAGCAGATTCATGTTGTACTTGTCCTTTTGTGCTTGGCTTACTTCATTTAGCATAATTTCCTCCAGTTCTTCCCATGTGGTGAGGTGCTTCATGCATTCACCACTACTTTTTAGCAATGTGTAGTATTCCATTGTATGTATGTACCACAACTTTTTAATTCATTCATCTGTTGACAGAAATTTGGGTTGTTTCCAACTCCTTGCCATTGTGCACTGTGCTGTGCTGAACATTGGAGCACAGATATCTGGCCGTGGTTTGTTTCTTGCCTCTTCTGAGTGGATGCCCACTAGGGGGATTGCTGGGTTGTATGGTAGCTCAATTTCCATCTGTTTTAGATAAAGGATGGATGGTTTTAAACAATTTTAACACTTAGTAAGTCTGAGGTCCCTAAAAAATATCATTCTAGTAGGTATATTTTTAGGATGGAATAAAAAGTATCTCTAAAAAACCCAGTGCCTGACTCATGGAAAACCTCTTTCAGTGCTAATTATTAATACCTTTAAGCAGTTACCTGATGATAGGTTGGTGTGTATACATAAAGGACCTTGTATCTTAGGAGATTGAATCTGAATGTTTAGTAAAAATGCAAATTATATGATTCTGGGATGTTTCTTACATTTCTTTGATTCTTTGAATATCTTAAATCAAGAAAAAAGCTGTGCTGTTGCATAATTACAGCTAATATGTGCACAGTGCTCTGTAGTATTCAAGACGTGACCATGCTCCCATTCAGTTTTCACATGAGTCTTATGCAGGAGAGAGGATTGCATTCCTGTGGCAAAGCTGGGAAACCCAAGACTGTAAGATAAAATTGTTTGCTCTGGAAATGGGAGCATTATTTGGTGCCTCACATCAGGCCACATCCCACAATCATATCAATATCCCAGACTCATAGCACTCATGCACCTACTGTGTACACTACACCTCTCTGCGAACGTTGGCGATGTATTATCTTGGCCCACTCTGTGCCTGAGATTCTCAAGACTGGGACTCCATCACGATGAGAGAGTCCAACCTTGCTGTGACAGGGAGAGCAAACCCAGTCCCAGTTGTTGCCAAAACCACCATCCCAAGGGCCCCGTCCATGGCCCACGTCCTCCCACACCTTCACTCTGGCTGACACGGAACCTAAGTCCTAACACGGTAGATGGACTTTTGTTCTTGAAGGTATGTCCTCTCTTCTCAGGCTATTCTCCTTCTCTACCTAGATCAATGCCTAAGATGTATGGGCACCTGGGCCACGAGGTCCTCAGTAGGATGCTATGGACAACCGACTGGGTCTGGGTGTCCTTTCCTGTGCCATTGCAGAGCACAGGTCTCAATGCTTCTCTTTGGAGCCCTTGGCTCAATAAAAGGCAACCGCAGTTTCAAGAGAGACCATTGCTGTGAGGTAGAGTATTCTTTGAGTGTAGTGTAGCCTCTGAAAGAGGCCGGAAGCATCGAATTGTTTTGTCTTGAAGGAAAGGATATCACCAATAGCAATATTTCTATATTTGGCTAGCCTTGTCCTGAGCATTTGGCATCTATTTTCTTCATTCCTTAGGCTATGACTAGACTCCTAACACTGTCTAGTGCCCCACAGGCATTGTTCCATCCAGGCATACTGGACATTTCAGGTAATTGACTCAGGTACAGGGCTTCAGATGGGTTCTTTCTGATCCAGGCAGAGCTGAAGAGATAAAGCCAGAATGGACCCCCAGTGGTAACGTGTGAATGGGTGGGACGTGGTCATCTGTAGGAGACAAATGATGGGTTGCTGCCCTACTAGAAGTGTAGTCTCCCTCTTCAGTGCAAGGGCAGCACGTGAGCTGCAGAGTGACCGAGTCTCTTGAGCTGCACAACGGGCAACAAGCTGTCCTGCTCAAAGATGCCATGAACCACAGTGCTTCTGAGTCCAGCCTCGGCATCAGGCTCTAAAAGGCTCTCAGGAGGCCTGTCCCAAGGATCTCCTTCCAGGACCTTCGTCCATATTTTTTTCCTGTTCAAGTTACCATGCTACATGACTCAATTTTTAGAAACCTGAGTATGTTCTGATTTCACCTTGTCAGCCATGACTAACCTGGTTTGAGCTGATTGGAAGCCATGCCTTGGTATCATGTTCCAAAATATTTGCCCATCTTAGCCAACCAGCATAAATTCCCCCTTTAAACGATAGAATTCCACAGCTAATACTTGGATGTGTTTCCACATATGTTCTTTTCGGTCTCTTACTAACTTTTTATTTTAGAGCTTGACTGTTTCCCACCCAGGTACTATGACAGCAAAATCATACAAGGGCAGAATTGTATGAGGAAGCTAAATCCACCCCAGTCTCTTGGGATGCATTAATAGTTTGAAACTAGGGATATTAAGAATAGTTAACTTCCATTAATTCCTTTTATGTGAAAGTTGAGGCTGCTATAGAACTATAGGCTCATCTTCCTGCAAGAAGTGCTTCTGGGCTGAAAATGCACATTAAACCAGATAGAGACTCTGCCCCCATGGCCCTCAGGAGCATGTGTGAATGAGACCCACGGACAGAGATGATGTGGCCTCTCAGCTGTGATTCTGAAGAGCCTGTCTCACACAGGGCATTGCTAAAATATCTTAAAAGGAAGCATTCTTAAAGGCAAGGGAAGAATTAAAGAACTAGGGAGATTCTTGTAAAATAGGAAAACTATATAACATGTGTGTTTGTCCAAATACTCATATATACCAAGGTGATAGAAGTCTAAGATGTATATAGGCTGATCTTCTGACCAACTGTCATGATTACGTAATACTATGCCAACTTGAAGATCCATAACAGTGTTGGAGTGGCATTCAACCTCTTAATCAGGTTACAGCCTGATGGTAAGTCTTTGTGGGCATGGTCTTTACATAAGGAGAATCCTGGAAACCTCCCTCCATCCTCCCCTTCTGTCTCTGCCATAACCTTCCCGCTGATGGGCCACTCTTGAGACCAGAGAAAACCCTGTGCTGCTGTGATGCTTCCACTGCCTCTGCGACTGGATCCACAAGACTTTGCCTATCCCCACCCCCCAACCCCAACCTGTAATCTTCCAGCATTTGCATGTGGTTGTGTGAGTGTGAAGAGCAACTTATGAACTAGTATCAAACTTATGGACTTGAGTTGCGCTGGGCTGGGATGTTTGCTAGATATAAAATTACTTCTTGATATAAATCTTTCTCTCTTACATGTGTATGAGTGTTGCTGGATTTGTTTCTCTAGCCAACCAACCTGGCCTCACAACTGACACATACCACATTTGGCCAACAGTGTGGAGTGCTGGTAGAGTTTGTTGTGGTTAGATGCTTCCCAATCCATTTCAACTCACAGAGACTCTATGTAACAGGGTAGAACTCTCCCAGATGGTTTTGTTGACTGCTGTTTCTATGCAGACAGGCCTCTCTCCTATAGGGCCCCTAGGGAGATTCAAACTGGCCCCCTTGTGGTTAGCAGATGACCACTTAGCAGGTGGACGACAGGGTTCTTTCTGATATAGTATATCTCTTCTTCAAGATCTCCAGTACAAAGATCACTATCTCACAAGGAAAGTACTCCACTATTCAGATCATTCAAATTGGCAACAGTTTTCCCTGACATCGAACAAAGCTTCTCCTTCTTACATCCTCATTGGTCCCAGTTCTCTAGCCGAGAGACACGTAACCACTTACTTAACCCGTCAGCCATTGGATAATTCTAAGTAAGTCTTTGAAAGGGGTTGATGGCAATCATCATGGGAGATAGAAATGTTGACCTTACTCATCATCATCAATAGTACTAACACGTGCTAATGTGGCTTCAGCAACCCCTCAGAGTCTGTGTTAAGTCCTTCATGCCTTTTGCTCCTGAATCCACACAACTCCTTGATGAAGGAGACCACACTTCAAAAATGCATCTTGCAGATGAAGAAATGTGATTATAGAGATGAAGAGAGCTCACCGGAAGCAGAACAAGGAAGAGAGACCCTATGCAGCCTCTTCTAAGGATAGAGTAGTGAGATCTGCCTTGATTCATGGGGGGATGGCAGTAGAAGAATCTCCTGTATATTCTTACTCCTTCTTACAGGAGTTTTTTTTTTTCTTTTCTTTTTTTTTTTTTTTTGCAGGGGAAATCTGTAGTCCATCACCTTTTGCACCCAAACTGTTCTGTGTCTATTCTCCTGCACAAAGACATGCTTTTAGTGAATTACTTTTCACCAGGTCTTCATTCCATCAGTTAAAACTTCTACCAAACTCTACAGACTTCCAGGCATCATGTGCACAGAAAACTGCAGCTCGGAAGTTCCCATCCCCTGGTCTACTGAATCTTTACGCTGATCATTCAGTAACGGAGATAACTAAGTCAGGAGAGGTCACTTACTGTCGAGTTAAAGGAATAATGCTCAACAATATCAGCCGCTCCACGAATATGCAGTGAATGAATCAGTAGAGAAATGGTTGCCCCCACAGTGTAATTTTCAGAGCTGAGAACAGTAGAAAAGTTGCTGGCTACTTCAGTAGTAACTATAATATGCTTCATTGTAAATTTGCATTTGTCATTATAAGCTATTATATTTCTCTGTTGATTTGACATCTACAGACTTCTTAAGCTACAGTTTTATTTATAAAAGAGTTTTGGATATTATATATTTTTATTTTTATGTTGCATCAAGTGTATAATTATCATTGAAATGTCAAATTATAAGAGCCTCAGAATTACAACTGTGGGAAGTTCCGCCTCCTAGATAAAAGACTCAGGAATGGTGACTCTCTATCTTCTAAAGTCTATACCTCAGGAGCTTTAAGAAAAAGCATAGTGGCATCCTTTTTCTCGCTTTTCTTGTATGTTGATGTAGTATGTTTCCATAACAATGGAAAAGAAACTGGGTAAAGCTGACACATGAAGTTTAAAGCTCAATGGATTAGTGAAGAGAAAAGCAGGTCATAGAGTAAAAGTGAGGAAATGTATATTTAAGTATCCAAACCCTGTCTTCTATAACCAAAATACATAACTTTTTGAATAGAAAGTTCTTTGGTTAATTCTGTAAGGTGAAAGAGAATATGTCCCAGCACTTCAAGGACATGGCACCTCACAGACACCAACTCAGGAATGTGTTGCTGAATTATTATTTATGCTGCAATATAGAGATGCTTTCTATTGGCATCTATTGGTTATAAGGATGCAGGAGTGGGCCTCTGGTGGTGTAATGGGGTTGAACTTTGGGTTCCTAATCTCAAGGTCAGCAGTTTAAAATCACTAGTTACTTCAAGAGCAAATAATGAGACTTTGGACTCTCTAAAAGATCTGCAGTCCAGAAAATGCACCCGGGCAGCTCTAGTCTGTTCGATAGGGTCATTCACTGTGAGTCAAAATCCACTCCATGTCAGTGAGTTTGTTTTGAAAGGACAAAGGGGTATCCATGCAAGTTTGTCAAATCTGCCTCAGCCTTTCACACGTCTTTTGATTCCCCTGCTAATGCTATTTGGTTTTCTGTTGCATTTTCTAGGTTTGCTGGCATGGGGAACCTGCTCAAAGTCCTTACCAGGGAAATTGAAAACTATCCACATTTTTTTCTGGATTTTGAAAGTAAGTTCCTAAAATCAAATGACGACAATGGACACGTTACCCTTCCCTTAGCACTTGCTAATAAGGAAGGTATAACAGTGATTTTATATGATGTGTTAACTCAAGTCACCTGTTCTTTTGGATGATTTTTTTTCAGAGTTTCACCAGAGTTCATGTTTCCTTTTTTGATTCTTACTATTTTGGAAACTCAATTGCTCCAATGTGTTCACTGTTTTCTTTTATTTGTAAGCCTCACACAGACGCCATCCTCATATGCATTTCCTAATAATGTTTATATCTTATCTCAGGGAAAAACAAATACAGCAGTATCAAAGATGAATATACAAAGACGAATCACACTTGAAGTGAATGTAAGAGTAATCAAATAGAGAAATGCGCTTGCGGGTGATGTAGGATTTAGCATCTCCATCTGCTCATTCTATACTATTTTATTGCACAGCGATTCTGTTTTTTCATCTAAAAGAGTATGTTTCCTTATTCCAAATTTTAGTTTTTCACCTTAAACATAAAATGGCTTATGACTCAAGATTGAATAAATGCCAAGATGGTTTCTTATCTTGTTTATTTTATTAATTGAATCCACTTAGAAATAAGTGGCATTTGCAATCACCCTAACTCACGCTTTCACCGTCACTCTCACGCTATCCTTTGTAAAAATTATAATTCCAAATAACAGCAATAGTTACATTGTTGTTCAGTATTCATCGTCGGTCTCTAAAGCATTTTACCCAGGTTTTCAAAAGATAATAATGTCTTCTTTACCTGTCAGCTAAGCATTCTAGCAGAGCTTGTATGGACAAATGCCAAGGTACACGTATACAAAAGAAGTAAGCTCCCTAAAAGCATTTTGTCTGTGTTTGGGGGTCTGCTTAACATAATTGTGTAAAAGCACAAAGTGACTCCAAATAGCATGTACTCTGCAAAAAAAACCCTAAACCATGATGCCTTTCCCCGGACGAGAGCTCACTGCTCATGTGGCTCACGATGTGTTTCTACTGCCACTGTCGTTGTTATGACGGCCGTCTGCTAAGCATTGGCCAGCTAACCACAAGGTCAGTGATTCAAACCTACCAGCCGGTGTCAGGCAAAAGAGGAAGCTCTCTGCTCCTGTAAACGCTTACAAAGCCACAGATGTAGGGTCACTGTGAGAATTAACTTGACGGCAGCAGGTTCTACTCTCGTTTCTGTGGGGTTGGTCTGGTTGAGTTTAGTCAGGAATCCAATGGGGCACTCAAGAGGCAGATTGATCTGACACCCCAAATGGACTGGATTTTTCTACTTGTCTCATTCTGGGCTATATCTCTAAAGTAAACCCTGTTGTTGTTATTTTTTTTTAATGATGATCTGTTTATAACTTTAAAAAATGATTCCTCTATTTCCCACAATTATAATTTTACAATTTCCACTTCTCTATAGTCTGTTCCAGTTCTCATGCTGTGTTGCATCCATGTGTACAGTGGCCAAAATGGTGCTAACGGACTCTATTCACTCACAACTGTGAGGGCATGTCAACACTGAGGGAGTTGACATCTGTGTTCTGTTTCTGGAAGCCACATGTTGCTGTGCATGCTCGCCAGGAATGACCTGAATTCAGTAGCCCTTATGCAGCTAATTAGCTGTGCTTGGATCTGTGATACTCCATGTTTGACTCATGTAGTTGAGTTCTTTGCCACATCTAATCTTAAAAAAGCTATTGGTGGATAAAGGAAAATCTTGAGGAAAATTGTAGGAAATCATTTTCAAAAGTTCTCTCTTCCAGTCTCCAGGGGCCAGAGTGCAGGGAATCAACTGCCTCTCCTGCAGGTTGGAATAGCTAGAAAGGAGGCTGTGATTGGATTGGAGTCCTTCCATCTTTGAACCAGAGGCTTCTGATTTGTTCAGCCTGGCACCTGAACATTCAATCAGCTTTTTAGCCAAAGGTCATAGTGGCTGGCTTACTTACCTCATACTGTTATAGCAGAAAGACCATAAGAAAATAATTACACAAGCAGGAGTTTATTCTTGATGGAATTCAAGGGAAGACTTTCGTGAATGTTGCCATAGAGCGGGGTGGGGAACATCCCAGGCCTGGGTCTCATAAAGCCTGCAAAACCATCAATATCCATTAATATTTCGCATCTCATTAAAGAGAAGCCATTCCAGTCATCATATTAAGGGTGAATTGATGATACATTTGACCAAATGTAAGATGTTTATCTTTAAGTGGATAATTTGTATGGTCTACAAATGACATTGTAAGCATCCAAAAGGCCATTTGCAGAAAACAGTTTCATCACCACTACTCTACAGGAAGGTCTTTGTCTCCTTTCAACATCTGTGGGCATGAGGTCCCTTGCAGATGTCCACGTGTCTTGGCAGAAGCTTGCCTGGGTCTTGGGGGTTTGCAGGAGTCCTTGTGGCATAGTGGCTATAGTTGATCTCCTAAGCCAAAGGTCAACGGTTAGAAACCACCAGCTGTTCTACTGGAGGAAAAGGAGGCTTCTTACTCCCCTAAACAGTGACAATCTCAGAAACTCTTGGAGTTCTACCCTATCCAATGGGTTTGGTGTGAGTTGGAAATAGCTTTATGGCAGTGAGTTTGAGAGGGTTTACCATGCAGGTCCCAAAAGACATGTCCAAAAGATGTGTTCTACTCCTCACTCTTCTTTCTGGGTAGTATTGAACTCTCCCTACTTGCCTGAGTCTAAACTTTCTAATCTCAAGAGAAATTGATTTAAGATACAACTTAATCCTGTTGATTGCATTCTGTTTCATTAACATAATTATCACTAGTCTTGCCTGGTTGACATCATAGAGGCTGGGATTTGCAACATATAAGATAACTACATTAAATCACTATATGGAGTCGTGTTTTGATGGACACAATTCAATCCAAAACAGTGGCAAAAAAGGGAGGTTTCATGATCTGGAATTTCAACAGGGGTCTGTGGGGTTAAAACTTGACAAGATAGGTTATAATCTACAAATATGATTTTTTTTCTTGAGACAGAAATGTGGATTTGATTCCATGTCTGGTGTTTCATTACTAAAAGCATTTAAGGAAAACATAAATTGACAAGATGTGTGAGATCTTGGTTATTTCCTCATCAATCCTAAAGAGCAGAGTAACTTTCTGTTACAAAGGAAGAGACTGAGACTGTGAGAAGGTAAACAACTGGCTGCATCACCCAGGGTTAATTAGGGAAACTGAGATGGAAATGGACATCTCTTCAGATTTCCTCTCCCTCCTGCTTCTCTTCCCTTACGTGCTTGTCATCAGCAGCTTCCTGGAAGCACCACGACCCTCATTCTAGCTCCAAAGAGCAGGTGATATCTTAGTTGTCTCCAAACTGAGACATTCAAAAACAGAAGATGAGTTGATCATCTTTGTTTTCAGGAAAGTGAAATCATGGCCTGAAAGGATAGAAAGTCTGACGGCGGCCTCCAAGGATAGAGAAGGTGGGTTGTGCACGTGATTATTCCTTGAGTCTGCAGTTTGCAGCTCTCTCTATTAAGCAAAGCCTAAGCAGCAGCATCAAAGCTGAAGAGGAGACTAATAAAATCATTGTCTGGTCTGGAATGTGACTCAGGCACTCAGCTGAAGGCACAGTAGGATAAGGGGCATCAGAGAGGCACAGCCTGGCATGTGAGAAAAGAAGGAGAGAGTACACTTGCGCTTTCTGGAATTGGAAGGTGTCAGGCAATCTTGTTGCCAAAAGTAGCATTTGAAATAGACTTTCAGTGATGAGTAAGATTTCTCTAGACACAGATGGGGAGGTAAATCTTCCAAGAGGGGAAACAGTGTGATCCAAGAGATGGGAATCTGAAGAACATGACTGGAGAATAGCAAGAAGCTGATTTTAGATAGAGCATGAAATACTGGTTGAACAGAAATGTGGGAGGAATTGGAAAACTAGCCTGGGTTAGATCATGACAGGCATCAATGCCTGGTTGGGGAGTTCAAGGCTAGAGACCTATAAGTGGGGTCCTTTCCAGAAAGAATCCCTGAAATCCCAGATGGAAAAAAAAAAGTGGAGGCACGAGCCCAGCAGATAGGGACTTTAAAGCGCATGTGATTATAGGGAGTTGTAGGAGCATCCCAGGGGCACTGTAGACTGTATCATAAAGGGAAGAGGGATGCTTCTGAAGACAGGACCTGTTTCGTAATCCAACATTGAGTTCCATCTTGATCCCTGGCCCTTGTGCAAGGAGTAGACCTCAGTCATAAATGAAGTGATAGAGTGTGCAGCCTCCGCCCAGACAGTCAGGAGCTCAAGGAGGAGGAAATATAAACTGATTGAAATGATTCTGAGCAGTCAAGGACTTTGATATTTTAAAATATCAATAACTGATAGACTCATAAGGGTAACAAAGGATGAACTGACCAGCTATCCATGCACCCCTGACCACTGACAGAACAGTTTCAGGTTTTGTTGTTTCCAGTCCAGAGACTGGGTTGCAAAGAGTTAAGGAGCGAAGGCTGGTGGGAGGAAGGAAGGCTGAATAGCATGTTGGAACGACTTAAATGAACTTGGCATCTCTGTGTTGACTGTTGGATATTCTTTTTGAAGTTGGTGATGGGATATAATTGAACTGGGTCAAATAGATATAATTAAGCTAGGTCAAAAACCTAATAGAAAATTAGACACATCTGTCCTTAGGTTTTTCCATAGATCTAATTTAAATTCTTGCTTGACCTCTGCAGAGTTTCAAACTTTATGCTCACATTTCTACACAATCACTTCACGTCTTTGTAACTCTTTTTTCCCCCTTCACCATACTGATATTTTTCTTTCCACCTCCTCCTTATGGCCCATTTTCATTTTGAAAACTGAGAGGTAGAGGAGGAATAAAAAAATTGATGTAACCGCCAAATCTTTCCAGATGGATGGTTTGAAGGGCAGTGAATGGGGACAAGCGTGCATGAAGCTTTGCTTTATGATTACTCCCGCAAGTCTAACCACCCTCCCCGCCCCCATTATCATTCAGTCAATACCAACTCATAAGGATGTATGGAACAGAGAAGAACTGTCCCATAGTTTTGCTGAGCCTACACATCTTTTTTTTTTTTACATTTAACTTTCTCTTTATTTAAGATATTTTTCTTTGAATAGAAAGATTTAAATTTTTTTGTTTCAGATGTGGAATTTTACAAGATATTTTCCATATTGTCAAATTATTTTTCAGAGAGATGGTGACATTTCCTTCTTTCAGTAGGAATACATCAGCCAGTATTGAATATTTTAACATTTGTCAATTTCAAGTAGAAATAGCTTTCATTTTAATTTGTACTTTGTTTACTAGTGATTGAACATTTTTTAAAAAATACTTTTATTGGGGACTCTTACAGCACATATCACAATCCATACATTCCTCCAACGTGTCAAGCAAATTTGCACATATGCCACCATCATCATTTTCAAAGCATTCTCTTACCACTTGAGCCCCTCATATCAGTGCCCCATTTCTTCCCCCTCCCTCCTCCACCTTTCCTCCATCATGAACCTTGATAAGTTATAGGTCATTTTTTCCATATCTTACATCCATCCTCTGTCACCCCTCCCCCACTTTTGCATTATTTGTCACCCTGGGAGGGAGTTCTAGATTGACCCTTGTGATGAATTCTCCCTTACTCCCTCCTCCCCACCCTCCCCTAATCCTCCTGGTATCTCTACTCCCCTTGTTGGCCCTGAGGGGTTTATCTCTCCTGGATTCCCCGTGTTTCAGCATCTTGTCTGTAGCAGCGTGCACGCTCTGGTCTAATCTGATTTGTAAGGTAAATTGAAGTTAGGACAATGAGGTGAAGGAAGCACCAGTGAACTAGAGGAAAGTTGTGTGGTTCATGAGTGCTATACTGCACCCTGCCTGGCTCATCTCTTCCTTGTGACCCCTCTGTGAGGGGATGTCCAGTTTTCTACAAAACTCCATGTCCCCCTTCATTCACATTGGGTATAATTTTGGGTTTTAGATGCCTGATACCTGGTCCCATCAACACCTCATGATCACACAGGGTGCTGTGCTTCTTTCATGTGGACTTTGTTCCTTCTGAATTAGATGGCCGCTTGTTTGAGCCTAGACATCTTTTTCTTTCTTTCTTCTTTTCTTTTTGAGCATATACATTTTTTTTGGTGGGGGGGAGCAGACATCACTGCCTATGGTGGTCGCGGGCACTACCCAGTGCTGCTCCTGAGTGCCGCCGCTGAATTTGAACTGCCAAACCCATGGCCCACAGTCCTGCACTCAACCACTTATGCCACCGGGGTTCAGCCTGAGCCTATGCATCTTTAAGGGCACTTACAACCCCATCATTCTCCCTCAGAAGGACTGGACTGGTGAGTTTGAACCTCTTGCTTTGTAATTAGCATCTGATGCTGAACCCACTGTGTCCCCAGGCTGCTTCTAACCCACCCACTAGGAGCTCCCCAGTGGACAGCAGGCATCCCCTACCCACGAAGTTGCCCCAGTGATTCCTGGACCAAAGCAATGATTGAAAACACTTGGCAAATGTTGGTTTTGCTCCTTTCTTTCTTTTTTTCTTTTTTTAAAGATAATTGCCTCGACATCACATAGACATTGGAATTCAAAGGTTTGGCCTCGAGTCTTCTTTTTTTCTCAAAAAAAGTCATCAGTCTAATGTGGGAAACAAAATTAATTACTTCTTCCGAGTTGGGTACTGGCCCACGGTAGTAATTGGAGGAAGACAGGTAGACCAGACAATCATTCAGAGTTCAAAGATCCAGAGCTGAAATCTTCAGAATCCCCCCCTCCACTCCCCCCCCTCCCAGAGGACCTCTCTTCATTCTTGATCCCATGTTTTGTCAAAGAGGGAATGTGGAAGCAGCAGTAAATCAAGCTTATCACAGCCTTGCACGGGCATACCCCGCCTGTCTGCCTTGGAAGGGAGGATCTCAGAATGGTAGAAGATTCAATAATTAAAATCTGTGTCAGGGTTTGTTCAACGTGTAAAGGACTTGAACAAGCAAACTGCTCCTTTGGGTTCTGAACAGACATTTCGCTTTAAACTCATATGCGACAAATGTCCAATAGACGCCTGAAAACATAGTCAACGTCTTTGGCCATGGCAGAAATGTAAACAGAAACCATTATGCAATTCCACTTCCTTTCTCTTGGGCTGACTATCATCATAAAGCCAGGTCCTAAAAAATTTGATGAGGATGTGCAGAAATCAGACTTCTTAGGCTCTGCTGAAGGAAATATAAAATAGTCTTGTGGTTCCCCAGAAGGTTAAGCCTATTATATGACCCAGGGGTGGTGGAAGGTTGTATATTCAATAGAAATGAAGACATATGTCCACACAAAACTTAAATGGTACATGGATGGTAATGGCAGCCTTCTTGTTAGTACTCTAAAAGTATGAACAACCTCATGTTCATTGACTGATAAAGGGATATCTGAACAATGAACTATTATTCACCATTTCAAATGTGCTAGAAGTCAGGCACCAAATCCTTATGACTGAATTGATAGAAATGTCTCAGAGAGTCAAATCTATAGAACCAAGCTTAGATTTGTGTTTGTCTAGATGTGGAGGACTGCGGAAAATCAGGAGTGATAGCTCCTGGGTACATGTTTCTTTTGAGGGTGGGAGAGCTGTTACATGACTGCCAAGAGGCTGGCACAACAGATACACTAAAGTAATACTCAATTGCATACTTTGCATGCATTAATGATATGGCTTCTGATTTGCACTGTAAAGAGCTGTTCGAAATCAAATAGGCTTTCGTAAAATCCATTGTCTTGCTCCTGAATGTTTGCTTACACTTCTCTGACTGCCCAGTATAGACGAAGTCTCATCTTGGCTTGCCTTCTAAACTTTAAAATTTTTTCTTGAGAAGCGTAATTGCAATGGACTGATCTTAATGATCAACTTCCCTTAGGCACGATTATTGTTGAGATTCGTCTGGGGAGTCCTGGTAGCATAGTGGGTTACTCACTGGACTTCAAGGACAGCAATTGGAAACCACCAGCCTCTCCAAGGGAGAAAGATGTGGTTGTCCACTCTGGTAATGACTTGCAGTCTCAGAAACCCACAGGCACAATTCTATTCTGTCCTCTAATGTCTCTCGGAGTTGGAATCGATTCAATTTTGATAGCAGTGACTGAGTTATATTCATTTAGTTCATTCTGTCAAGACTCACCATGTTCCCATTCATCAGAGAACTCCTGCATGCCCCAAGCAACCTGCCACCATCCTCTCCGATGGAGTCATTCAAGTAATGGCACCCAAAACAGCAACCAGTGTACCAACCCCTAACTCTTTGAACTCTCTCCCGTACTAGATGATAAAGAATCTTTAGTGATGTTTATTATCATTTTAAATCATAGAATTGATGTGATGCATATAGGTGTGTTTTTGATACAACATTTTAAAGTGATATGGGTACTTACAGCAAAATTATTTCATAGATTCTTCCTATTTTGAACTGCAACATTATTAGCTACTGAATGATTGACTGCATTCCTAGTGCCAGAGAGGAAGAGGAGGGAGGCCTGGTGGAGTGGGATGGAGCAAACGCATACAGGGGACACTGGAAGCATGCTCCTTCTTCTTCAAGCAGTACTCAGTATGGAAGTGTGCTGGACAGATGAGGCAAGGGCACAGGCAGGAGAGAAGTCTTTGGCTGTTAGAACCTACAGCACTCATTGGATGAGCCAGCAGAAAGTCAGGCTCTAGAGGGGTATGAGCTGCCTGTTGGAATGTTGAGGTGCAAAAATGGCTTTCTTATAAAGCAAATCTATTTTATGACAATAATCACAGACAGAACATAAGAGTTAGAAAGAAACTATGAAACTTGTAAATCATGGTATGTTCAATTAGGTCCTAGCATTTAGACCAGGGGTCTTCAAACTTTTTAAACAGTGGCCAGTTCGCTGTCCCTCAGACCATTGGAGAGCCAGACTATAATGACAAAAAACCATGAATAAATTCACTGCAGGACCGGGATGAGTCAGCTGCTAAGCAGGACAGCAAAGGTAACAAAAACACCCGGCGGGCCGGATACATGTCCTCTGTGGGCCACATGTGGCCCGTGGGCCATAGTTTGAGGATCCCTGATTTAGACAATTGTCTTTCTGTACTTCAGGCTCCTCCTCTTTAAACTAAGGGAGGGACCACCTGCTTTAACCCACCCGCCGGGATTTGTCTGTGGGTTCAACTACTTCCTGCTGCTGCTGCTTTCATCTGGTGGGGTTTCTTCTGCTAAGATTGTTCTGAGGAGACAACGTCATGTTGGGAGAGGAGCGAGGAGGGAAATAAAGGGTGTGTTTTGATCTCCTGGTTTCACTTTACAAATGAGAAAAACAGACCAGCCTAGGGAAACTATTTACTTTGGGGAACCCAGACATTCAGTCACAAGGATTCCTTAAAAGTGTAACACTGTTTCAAAAGTCTTTTTCAGTCCATGATGTCAACATCCTCATTAGAACTCTACTGGGTGAGAGCAGAGCTTCTCTTCCTCTGACTAAGAACTAGGGTGAGGCGTAGAAAGATGAATTTGTTTTGCCCCGAGGTCTAACGGGCAGTGAGTAACTAAGCTGAGGAGAGGCTTCAGTTCTTCCAACTCCCATTCTAGCCCCCCACCCCACCCCATCCATTATGGTGCCACTGGGATTCCACCGCATGTGCTACAGGAGAGCTCCTGTCAAGTCCCTTAATCCCCCCCCAGTTAGCTCCTTTCCGTCCCCCGTCAGATTGCTCCATCAGAAAGGTCTCTGTGCTCTGCTGCCGAATGACTGATGTTCCTGGGAAAATAAATATGTCATCCCAGTCGCACTTAGATTTTCCAATGGGCCTTGGCGATTTTATGTTGTTTCTGTAAGCAGTTGATATTCTGCTATAAATCACGACCATTTCACATACCCAAATGTTAATAATAGATAGTTATTTATGTGTCTTAGTTTATCCTGAAGGGAAGATGGGTTGGAGGAGTGAAAACAGGAAGAGCTGTAGACTTGATTTATGGTTTGACAAATACCTTTTGCTGTACGTTCCTTCTGTGTTTCTTCAATGCCCTAGTTCCCTATATATTCTGTGGACAAAATGCCAGACTCCCAGTTCAAAAATAAATTGTGTTCTCTGCACCCCGTTATCTTGGGTGAATTTGGTTTTGAGCCTGTGTACAATTTTGCATTGACTCCTAAATAGGCTGTTTGGAGGGAGTATGCATGCTCCTGGAGTGCTTGACAGATCAAGTGAGTCCTTGGCTGAAGTACAAAGAGAAGAGTCCTTTGATTTCCCAGCCCTTCTCCTGTGTGAGTCCAGAGTAGCTGGGCCCTACATTCCATTCACCTAAGATATTCCTCACACAGCCCAATACCCTTGTCCTCCCCATTAGCAGGTAGAATACTGAACTCTAGACTTTAAACAATTATCATTACAAGTCACAGGGAAACCCTCCAATCTACTCTGTGTGGGGTGGGGGAGGCATCATAATGTTGGCAGATTATTTTCACCACCCCTAGCTAATAGAACTAGGGGTGGGTGGGTGGGGAGTGTATCCCCTGCAAACAAAATTAATTCCTATATAACAAACATAATTGATAAATGAGTATTTTTCTCCATTAAACAGTGGACATTTTGTATTTAGTGGGTTGACAATAAATATATGTGTGCAAGGTCATGGTATACGTGACACACTGTTATAGTTTCCGCAATAGCAAGTCCAGAGCAGGGGGTTAAATCATTGCTTGGGTGATGGCCTGCATAGGCTTGTTTCCAGGATCCTGGAGGGATTGGTTTCTGAAATTGCCTGTGTAAATCACGGGGATTTTCCACAGCTTCAAGGTGAGACAATAGTAACCCCAGCTTTGTATAACCACTCTCCTCAATTTTGGTGAAATCATTGGTGATAATTAGCATTTAGAATGTTTCTCTTAGAAGAAACAACAGCAGTAACACACATCTATTGGTCCAGTCTGAAAACAGACCTGTCGGAAAAGACATGTGTCTTGTATTTGTGTGAACGTCTTGGTGGAAAGATATATCTTTGTGTAAACATACAGAAAAATGAAACCCATCACTTAATATTTACTAAGCATCTGTGTTAGTGGGTTGCCAAGTGGATAAGTATCTGGGCCTCAGAGTCTCCGGACACCTTCGTTGGTATCTGGAAACAAAATAAATTTTACAAAAATGGACACCAATAGAATCCAAACATAGAAGATGCAAAAGTATGAATGACAAAGCTTCCCGAAGGGCTATCCCATGAAAATAAAATGATAACAGCTTTAGGATTCAAAGAGTAAGCCTAGTGCAGGCTTCCACTGTCAGGCGAAATACATACAGTGTGTATGCTAATGCTTCCAGAAGAGACTAAAGTCCCTGATAAATAATGGGTAATGTAAACACAGAAGTACTAATGATGGTGTGAGTAGCTCATTTTATTGTAGATAAATGCATGCATCTGAGTAGTACCATTAGAGATGTATCAATTAAAAACAAAAACATGTAGAGGAGGAGGCTGAGGAGAGGCTGTACAAGTAATAAAGTCCATAGTTCTTTGACCACTGCCCAACACCCACCATCCTCTCCAAGAAAATGAATATTTATTTTATTAACTGAATTAGCAGATGTCTGTTGACTCTGTGGGGTCCTGTCCAAAAGGACACATTGAGTCAGAAATGACCCGGTGGCTCCTAACGTGACATTGACGACAACACTGTGAGGCACGGAGGACAAGGATACCGTCTTGAATGATCCTGGAATCCCACGATAAGAGGAGTGTGACAGTCCCCTAATCTGCTGTCAATTTGAGGATTAAGAGGGTAGGGGTGAAGGCTATCAATCTGGAGATAGCCAAGGAGACCTCTGAGCGGGTCTGGCCTTCTCCTTTGAGAATTCTGGGAGATGTGGTACTTCCTTCTTGGAAGTAGGGGACACTGTTTCACTCCCTTAGAGATACTCGACTGGAAAGGCTGGCTCCCTGGAAGACATCCCTGAGGAGAAGCCACATGAACCTACCCTGATGCAGCAAGAAACCTGGACCTAGAGAAGCCACGTGGAGACTCCTGCCAGCGCTGAGATGCTTATAACGCCAATGGTTACAAAGACTTTCCACCCACTGGCTTGTGGTCATTCTGCATTTGGCATCATTGCATGTGTTTTGTGAGTCTGAAGAGGACTTATGGATTGATATCGGACATATGGGCTAATTTTGGACTTGTGACCTTGGACTGAACTGGGTTGGGATATTTTCTTAATGTGCAATTGCCCTTTGTATGAGGATCTCTCTTATATACATGTATGTGTTTATGAATTTGTTTCTCTAGTCTACCCAGACTAACGCAAGGAGAAACCACCACAAAACATTTTATGAGAAGCAGATACAGTTCATGCAATTATTATTCAGCAAAATGTTCTTGCTCATCTAGTGGGTGCCAGGCACTAAGATAGGCCCTGGAAATGTAGCATTAACAAATATAACTAGAGTGCGCACACTAATGGATAAGACTCTCTGCTTCATCCTGACAGCCTGGTCACTTCCATTCCATAGGTAAATCATGGGCTGCAATAGAAATTTACATCCATTTAAAATGTCACCCTAGGGTTACAAGGTCATTTTCTCATCTAGAAATAGGGACAGAAGAAGAGATAGGTTAGAGCGTCTTTCCCATGTTAGAGCTTCTTTCTTAGCCATGGAGGCTGGCAAGCTGATCGTGGTTTTATCTGAGTGCCAGGTGAGGCTAGGCTTACAACCCTCTAGCCCATGCTACTTGTACCAAGAGCCTAATGATTAGCTGGAAAGAGGAGTAACTTCAGCTCCCTGACTGGGGGCGGGGAAAGAGAAACAGAGTATCCAATCAGACTAACAAAGTATGGATTAAATGAGCCAACAAATTTCTAAGCCCAGATGAAAGAAGGAATGACGGATTGAATTTCTTCCATCTAAACCCACCTCTGCTGAACCAAGCCTCAAGAGAAACATTTCAAATATGACACTAGGAAATCTGCCAAAGGAAATAGTTTCCCAGAGAAGGAGGCAGGGGGTGGAGGCTCTGGTTTCATAGCTCGCCCAGTTGCCAAGAGGGAGTTATTGTATCGTTATGGACAGACCCCACAATTCCAAACTCTGTTACCACTGGGCCCCCATGTTACGTACCCAGGTGACCCATTGTGGTTGCATAAATGTCGATGTGGTTTCTGGTAGGAAATGTACCTTGGCCTGTGATAGGCTAGCCTGCCCGAGTACCACTCTTAAGCCATCCTGTCAGCAACTGTTTGTTTAGTTTTTTTTGAGAGCCGCACAATGCGTCTATCACTGTCCTCAGATGATGTCTACTTTTCCCGAACGAGCCCACATCAGAGAGGTGAGAGAAATGATTTTAAGATCACAGCAAGGCAAAGGAACAAGCCGGCCATGTGCCATCCAGCCAGCTGACAGTCCCGGTGACCTTGGACGTGTTCGTGTGGAACTGGACACCAGAGACTTTTATTTTTGATATGCTTAAGGAAGACCTCTCTTTTCGGAGAGACTGTGAAATCTCTCTTCCTTTGTGTGTAAGGAACCATTAAAAGGGTGCTTTGTTTTGATTTTTGTTTCCTTATTGGTATTGCGTTCCAAAATCTGGTCTTGTAGCCCGCGCAGTGTTTCTTCTGTTTTGTCCAAAACATATCAGGGATGACGTGCTAAGGTCCAGCAGGAGACAACCAACATCAAAAGCCTTCTTTTTCTAGCCTCAAAACATTGTCAGTCCCCCCCCCTCCATCCTCCCCCCACCCCCCACCCCCACATGCAATTTTATAATTATATTAAAATTGACTTAGAGGCCTCTCAGAATCTTGGTTAGGGACTCTATTTTGCTTTCCCTCTTGTTAAATAAATATCTTGCTAGGAAAATGTCTTTGTTGATCGTGCCGTTGTTTGATGTGCTCATCACGAGGGGAATGGATTTGAATCCGTGGAATTTGCATAATTTCCCTTTTATTTCTGTTGCACTCGGGTGTCCTCTCCCCCCACTTGACTGTCTTCCTACTGGGAAATGACCAGCTTCAACCCTGGGATTCTGCTCCAGGGACACGCTTTCTCCAGTCCCGGCCTTCCTAGCTGGTGTGATTGTGAGCTGCATTTTAAGGCACACACACCATTTTAGGAACAGTTGTGGGAAACAGGACAAAAGAGAAACTATCAGGAGGACTGGTATGAATTGTGTCAATGTTCCATACCAAATGTTTGAGGCAAACACTTTACTGGTAGAAGAGGGGAAAGGTTAAAGTCCTCGTCATTTTTTTCATTTCCCAAAGGAGATGGTCTCTGTGGAGCTGGCGGGGCTTTCTCTCTGTCCTGACTCCACCCTCCTTTGCCTCTCTTTTCTCCAGGCTCCACTGTCTCCTGTGTCGACCTCCTGTGGGCGCCCATCTCCCTTGCCCAAATCCCGCCTCTTAGCATGAGGCCTCTGTCCCTCCTCTCAGGCCAAATGCTTCTTCTCCTTCTCAAAATCCTGATGCATCCGTACAGATATGTTTTAAAAAATAAAGAAGTTGTGTGGGAGTCGATTCCAAGGCATGGTGACTCTGGGCTGTGCTAAGAGTAGAACTGGGCTCTGCAGGGGTTTCAATGATTAATTTTTCTGATCTTGATTGCCAGAGGTTTTTCTTCAGCACTTTGGGTGGGGGTAAGGCTCTGATCTTTCATGGGAACCGAGGGACTCCACGTGAAGATCCTAGTTGGAATTTGTTTCACTCCTAGGAGTCATCGTTTACAAAGTATCTGGATGTCCTGGGGGGGTGGGAGGGTTGTGATGTTTATTTTATTTTTTTAAAATAGATCATTTTATTGGGGGCTCAAACAACTCTCATCACGATCAATACACACATCAATTGTATGCAGACCACATTTGCACATTTGTTGCCATCATTCCTGAAACATCCTCCTTCTACTTAGACCTCCATATTAGCTCCCCATATTTCGCCTCCCTCCCCCATGAACACCTAATCATTTACAAATTGCTATTATTTTGTCATATCGTACACTGTCTGATGTGCCCTTTCACCCACTTCCCTGTTGTCTGTACCCCAAGGAGGAGATCATATGTAGATCCCTGCAATGGGTGTTGATGTGTATTTTTCAATGAGTGAGGCCCGCCCTTCATTTCCCAGGTATCACTACCAATGTTTTAGAGCTCAGTCACTACCTGGTAAGTTAAGTGGTCTAAAAAAATCCTGTTGGCTTCACACGTGACCTTGCGTGGAGGTGACTTTGGCAGATGGCGACTGTGTAGGAACAGCCACATTTAACTCAAGTCTGACTGGGGCAACTATTCTGAACATGGCTCCTATTTGGCATCTTCAATCTCCATGGCCATTGCTTCTTTCAGATTGGACCTATGTTGCGCATGATGTCTGGGAAACCCCAGAGTATCTCTAAGGAATTACTACCCATCTGCACTTCCACAAAAATTAGTCCAACATGAAGAGTATGAGACCAGGCTTAAGTCTCTGAGACTTGACCCAAAGAGTATCAGACCAGGCATAGGCCTCTTTTGTGCCAATGAGGTCTGCTAAGAGGATCCAGTGCCTTTGGATTGGGCTTTTTAAAAATGTAATTTTGCAAAGTGTGTCTGTCTCCTTTCTCCATTTCCAGTGCTTTGTTTCAGAAGCAAAACTTAGTTCCTTACTAGTGTACATTATTCTGCAGCCATTGCAAGAGAAATAAAAAGCAATCTCTCCTGCCATTCATCCTCTGCCTTCTAGCACCCACGCATTGCTGCTCGACACAAGAATAAGATTGCAGTCAAGTGACAATTCACTGGTTCACTTAAGAAAGTTTCCGCCTGGTCCTTCTGTGGCTATGAGAACACTTTCTTAATTTTCGTAAGCTTGAATCCATCACTTATTTTTTGTATGCAACAGTCACAGTTAAAGTCAAATACAAGCAGAGACTTCCTGAACCTTCTTTGTCAGAACTCTGAAGCTAGAGTGTATATACAATGCTAAATCTCAGTGTCTTTACCTTATCAATATATTCTAGAAAAATGGGGTACTTTTCTTAATGTGGAAATAGGAGAGGATGGTTATGAGTTGGGCTATGGTCCCCAAGGTCAGGCGTTCAAAATGACCAGCAGCTCCGAGGGAGAAAGACTGGTCATTTTATTCCCATAAAGAGTGTCAGTCTCAGAAACCCACAGGCTGTCACTGTGAGTCAGCATTGAAAGTGAGTTTGGTTTGGTTTTGGTCTTTTCTGACCTGTGCTCAGATTCACAAATGTTCCATGATTTTAGAAATATGCGTCAGTTTCTTCTATTCAAAAGGCCAGAAAATTGAAACCACTGCCATTGAGTCAAGAACTCAAGAACAATAGTCACGAACTCACAGCAACCTCAGGTCATATTTCTAGGGCTGGATAAATCTTACGGGAACCACTGGCCTTTCTCCTGAGGCGTGACTGGTCAGTTTGTTGCGTGCAGCTTGAAACCAGCTCAGCAGCTTGAAACCAGTGGCTGCTCTGGGGAGGAAAATGAAGCTTCCTTCTTCTGTGAATATATACAGCCTTAGAAACTTATACAGCCTTAGAAACTTTAGGAGCTCTGCCCTGTGGTCATTGCAAATCAAAATGAACTCGTTGGCAGCAGGTCATCGTGCTGTTAACAGTTCAGCACTTACCTGACAGCGCTCAACTCCCAGGAAAATCAGACATCAAAAGACAAAGTTTATTTCTTTGATCACACAAATAAACGTATGAGAACCTACAATGATCTTAATGTGCTCAAGTTAAGTTGTACAGGAAAAATAGAATCTATGTTTTGAATTGAGCAACGGGCAGAAATTTCATTCGTTTTTGAGTTGCAGCCACCTGTTCTATTAAAATATAAATAAATACCAAACTGGTGGAGGGGAAGAAGACAGGATTGCTCAGCTGATCGTCCTGCGTGTGAATGCTTCTCCAAGCTGTTTGTAAATGCAACCTTTTGGTGTGTCTTGGTTTTCCCGCTACTTAGATGCCCAGCCCACAGAAGGAGAGAGAGAAATATGGAACCAGATCAGCGCCATCCTTCAGGATTCCGAGAGCATCCTCGCAGACCTGCAGGCTTACAAGGGAGCGGGGCCAGAGATCCGAGACGTATGCCAATGATAATACTGAGCTGACAGTACCCCAGGCGGAGAAAGGGAAGCCAACCAGCACACACACACACGCACACACACACACACAGCAAGATTAAGTAATAGCCTGAGTATTTCCTAGAGTGCTAAGAAAAACAAGGAGGGTAAAGTATTCCTTAAAAAAATGTATGAATGACTCCTTCTATTCTAGTACATTTATCTGCACATGTGGCACTGTTGACTATATAACGTATTAGCCATCCACCTCTTCAAATGTAGTTTACATCCATTTGATACTGCAGAACTCACATTGAAACAATAAATTGTCACCATATTCCTTCATTGAAGAAACAACCTACATAGAAAGTCTGTGAGCAGCACTTGAAACATGAGTTGCGAGGTCTGGGTCTACATGCCCTTTCCAAGATTTTTGTAATATTTTTGGCAGCTTCTATGAGTGTCACATACAGCATATATAAACTACCTCACTTTAAGGGAGTTTACATGGCTGTCATCTTGTAATAGCTTATGAGAAAAATAAACAAGTAAATAAAAAAGCCAAACAATAACAAGAAACACTAATAGTCATGAAACTTCCTACTGGACTTTTGAAACTGCATCATGCCATAAAGGCAAGAGACTTCCCATTCCCTTTATTGAAAACACTTAGGTTTTGGAAATATCAACATACAGATGTAACAGGTGGACACTTGGTCACATGCATCACCCATCACTGCCATTCTGCAAAGAGCGCCACTAACCACCATAATCCCCATACTGAAGAATCCCAAACAGAAGAGTATTTCCCATGAAGCAACAGCCTACTGAGAGGCAGTTTTTCTAGCCAGAGGTCATGAGCTAATGTAGCTCATTTAGGCAGTGTTGCAGATGAGAATATAAAACATACAAAAGAGAAACAAAAATCTATGTAATTCATGCTGAGCACTAACTTCACTCCAGAAGCTGTCCACAGTGATGGACAAAGGGTGTGTTGCCTCCAATTTAAATGCTGCCTTTTTTCATCCCAGATAACAGAAACACATTCAAGAATCTGAGAACTAATATAGAGGTACATGCACCTATGTCCCATTAATAGCTCCATTGTATATTAGCCTCGTGGGGGGAGGGGGCTCACTCCCATGACCTTAAGTTGACTTAAGTAGTAAACACAAACAGACTACAGAAGGGATTCTATTTCTATGGTTATTTTGCTAAGATAATTTCTCGAGTATAAGGAATTTGTGGAAGGTATCACTTCTTTTAAGCAGATAATGCTCTCATGTTTTTGCAGGCAATCCAAAACCCCAACGACATTCAGCTTCAGGAAAAAGCTTGGAACGCCGTATGCCCTCTGGTCGTAAGGCTAAAGAGATTTTATGAGTTTTCCATAAGACTAGGTGAGTGTGTGTTTCTGGTGCTCATGTTCCACGTGTGAACTTTTCTGCTGGCATTTGAGAAGGTGGCAAAAGGATCTCAGAAAATACCCCACATGCATCAATGGTATGTGGTGAGAAGCCATTCATGGTGATAACGCCTTCCATGTTTAGCTCTTTCAATCTAACACAAAAGCTCCTTCCCTGATGTTATTGGACCCCTTTGCATATCTCTACAAGTTGTTATCCTTTTGACACTGTCCTCGCCTATTTCCAACTCTTAACGCATTTTTGGCAGTCCAGTCAGAGTTCTGAATGACAGAGCTAGGGAAAGGAGCAGATTCCCTGCTAGACTTACAAAGAACTTGGATGAATGGAGTCATCTGATGAATTCAATGTAGTGAAATACCAAGACAACAAAGATGAAGCACGACCATTCAGGTTAAGATAAAACAATGTGCATGTAGAGCAAAGTTTTTCCGAACCAAAATAAAGCAAGGTCTGGTTGATAATAGGCTTAATACGACAAGCAATATGCTCTACTTTCCACACTAATAAAACCATCTCAGGCTACAATTGTTAAAACTGTGTGTCTGTACCAAGTAAAAGAATAATTGGATTTTATTTGACTTTAGCCATAAAATTAGTTGACATTTTAAGAGGAAAGAAAAATGGATGACTTGAAATGCTTTGTAGGACTAGCAAGCGTGACATTGAGCTGGCCCACGACGACGACTGAAGGAGGAATTGCCTGGGTCAGCTTTACCGAGAGGGCTTCTGTTGATTCTCAGCTAGCAGAGGAGCCACCTTCTCCTTATTTTCTCAACGTATACATCTCACCCTTAGAGAGACTAAGACACCTCAGATTCAGAGCTGGTCAAAGGAGAACAGGTTGCCCTAGACAACAGTGAGTACCCACAAGGGAGATGTCCAACACAGATGAAAGGGGTCACTGACAAAGTCCCTGTAGAGGCCATTGAAGGATAACATTGAGCAAAGGTTAGCAACTTTTCCTGAACATTCCAAGCTAGTAAGAATTTTAGAAGTTATGAGCCACGGTCTTTGTCACAACTATTAAACTCTGTTGTTAGAGTTCAAAGCCCCCCACGGGCAATACATAATTGAATGAGCATGTATGTATTCTAATAAGATTTTATTGATGAAAACAAGAAGTGAGCCAGATTTAACTTGTGAGTCAGATTTGTTTAACCTTTGATATAGAGGCGTGGCTAAATGATGCAGTGCTATTAGAAACATATTGAAGAAAAACCTGAAGGAAGACTTAGAAACAGACACATGGAAGTGGAGCTGCAAGGACCATGATGACAGAAGATGTGTAGAAAAACAATCCTAGGGTACTCTTTAGTGTAGATGCAGAGAAGGGTTGCTATGGAGCAAAAAGTCTTTCTCTGCAAAGCAAGTCATCTGAGTCATGTGTTTGGGACCGCTGCCTTATCTCATCCTGTGATGTGGATGCACATCTCATGCATATGATCCAAGAACACTTATTTGCGGTTTTCTGGGAGTGTTTAGAATTAAGGCTACTAAATGTGTGAGGCTCTGAGAGAGAGAGATTTCAAGAGCCCTGTGACTGTGGGCAGCTGCTACAGTTTGGGACTCCATCCTGGTCCATACATATGCTGTCTCACAGAGTCCTGAAGCAAGAAATGGTGCAGCAAGACCCATTGTGAGCAAGAAATGGTGAGCAAGATCTCTTGCTCAGATCGTCAACTGTGGTTAAAAATTGTGCTGCTGGAAGGATCCCTGTCTAACACCTGGCATGTATATTTATCTCTTTGACTTTCAGAGAAAGCTCTTCAAAGTTTATTAGAATCACTGACCTGTCCGCCCTATACGCCAACTCAACACTTGGAGCGGGAGCAGGCCCTAGCAAAAGAATTTGCAGAGATTTTACATTTTACTCTTCGATTCGATGAGCTGAAGGTTAGACCCAAACTTCTTTGGATATTTAATAGCAAACTTTTATGTGTGCAACACTATGAGTTGGGGAGATACAGAAATATGTAACACTCAGCCTCCTGCCCCAAGGGCTTTGTAATGGGATGGAACTTTGCATGCCATGGAGGAAAGCTATTTTAAGATAACAGTTTGTAGGTGCAAACTCAAAATCTGCCAAATGCAATACAAGAAAACCAAGTATCTGTTGTTCATCGAGAGCAGCTACTCTTTTTACCAACACCTAATCATCTCTAAACACAGAGCATACACATATTTTAAAGCAGTGGCACTACAAAGCCCAGTTTCTTTTTTCAAAGCAGAAAACCCCAAGGTAGCTTTGATGCCTGGCATTTCAAAGAGAATCCTGGTACACTGACAAAATCGAGTGCTCAGGTTCCCAAGGTCAATACCTGTCTTCTTCTGATGCCAAGAAATGACTCCCTTGCCTCTCTTCTGGGTTTCAGATGCGGAACCCAGCTATTCAGAATGACTTCAGCTACTACAGAAGGACCATAAGTCGAAACAGGATCAACAACATGCACGTGAGTCCCTGGGCTTCCTAGGCTGTCTCCTTCCTCTTGGTGCCCACATGGTGTCCATGCCTGGAGAAGGAGAGAGAGAGAGAGAGAGAGAGAGAGAGAGAGAGAGAGATTACATGCTTGTCTGGGATGGCATCTCAAGAAGACATTCTTTGGAGATGATCTACCTTCTTTTTACAAATTGCATCTTCTCTTCTTCGTCATCAGCTAGACATTGAGAATGAAGTCAATAATGAAATGGCCAACCGAATGTCCCTCTTCTATGCGGAAGCCACCCCGATGCTGAAAACCCTTAGCAATGCCACAATGCATTTTGTCTCTGAAGTGAGTGAGACCGAGCAGCGGGGGCTTTGCTTTCTTCATCACTGTAGGTGACATTCCCAAGCTGTGCTAACCTTTGTCTGTGTCTCCCCCTTAGAACAAAACCCTGCCAATTGAGAATACCACAGACTGCCTCAGTACAATGACAAGTGTCTGTAAAGTCATGCTGGAAACACCGTAAGTTAAACCATAGATGTCACTCGTTGCCAGGAGCACAGCCTGCTAGATCCTACTGGTTCCTGAGGAACATCGCTTATTAGTGCTACTGAGGAGGTGGAAGCCTATCAGTTGACGATGATGTGTCAGCACATCAATGTTGACACTGATCATACATACTCATGTATAAGCCAAGTTTTTCAGCACTTAAAAATGATTCTTTCTACAGGGGGCTCCTACAACTCTTATCACAATCCATATATACATCCATTAAGTCGAGCATATCTGTACATTTGTTGGCATCATTATTCTCAATATATTTTTTTTCTACCTGAACCTTTGGTACAGCTCCTCATTTTTTCTCCTCCCTTCCCTACCCTCCTGCTCTCATGAACCCTTGGTAATTTATAAAGTATTATTATTTTGTCATGTCTTACACTGTCCATTATCTCCCTTCACCCACTTTTCTATTGTCTGTCCCCCAGGGAAGAGGTGATATATAGATCCTTGTGATAAGTTGCCCCTTACTCCCCATCCTTCTCCTTAATTCTGGTATCTGTACTCTCATTATTGGCCCTGAGGGGGTTATCTGTTCTGTATTTCCTGTGTTCTCAGCTCTAATCTGAACCAGTGTGCATCCTCTGGTTTAGCTGGATTTGTAAGGTAGAATTGGGATCATGATAGTGGGGTCCAGGAAGCATTTAAGAACTAGAGAAAAGGTGTATGTTTCATTATTGCAATACTAAACCCTGACTGGCTCATCTCCTCCTCACAACCTTTCTGTAAGGAGATGTGCAGTAGCCTATAGATGGACTTTGGGTCTCCCCTCCACACTCCCTCTCCTTCACAATGATATGATTTGTTGTTCTTTGATGCCTAATACCTGATCCTCTCAACACCTTATGATCACACAGGCTGGTGTGCTTCTTCCATGTGGGCTTTGTTGCTTCTCAGTGAGATGGTGAGATTGTTTATCTTCAAGCCTTTAAGACCTCAGATGCTCTATCTTTTGATATCCTGGCACCATCAGCTTTTTTTGGTTACCATATTTGCTTATGCACCTTGTCTTCAGCAATCATGGAATTCGGCACATTTTAAATGCACTTTTTTTGGTGGTAAAATTAGGTGCCTCAGCTAATATTCGGGTTGGCTTTTACTCGAATATATATGGCATATTATTTAATCTCATAAGAACTCTGACGGGTATATGTATCCCCACTCCACAGTTGAAGAAACTGGGACTCAGATTGGGCTATTAGCTTCCCAGATGTTGCATAGGTAATAAGCTGTCAAAAATAAGATTCAAATGAAAGGTGCTATTGAGAATATGTAAGGAAAAGTGGAAAGGTTGAGTATTACTAGACAACCACCAAAAAGGAAGCTTGGGAGAAGATTTAGAAGCCAGAATAGAAGTGGGAAGTCTGTTTCAAGAATAAAAATGGAAACATGTCTCTATTTTGTTCTCTGTTTTCCTAATAGTTCATTTGTACCTAAGAGGAACTCAGGTGGTGCTGGGTTTGAGATAAGACCCAAAGGGTAGGTGGATTGAACCAACAGCTACATAGGGGGAGAAAGATGTTGCAGTCTGTGTCCATAAAGATCACAGTCTTTGAAACCCTATGGGCCCACTGTATCCTGCCCTATAGAATCAATGAGTCAAAATCAATTGGATGGTCATGTGTGTTTTGTGTGTCTAAATCAGCCCCAAGGTTAAAAATAAATAGATGATAATGATAACTAGAAAGATAGAGAGATGATAGATAGATAGATAGATAGATAGATAGATAGATAGATGAAAGTTTGTTATATCGAAGATGGGGAGCACAGTAGTGAAGTTGGCTGTAGTGGAATGCCTGAGTTCCACTTAGAACTCTGGCTTCTCATTGACCTCTGGACAAGTGGTCTAATCTTGTTGGGCCCAGTTCCTGTCTCAGTGACGAGTGCCTAGTGCAACCTAGTATGCCTTCATTGGGAGGGCCCCGAAGTCAGTGGTAGATTTACAATATCTGATGTTCTATTAAATATAAGACATTAATTTCAAATAGTTCACTTATAACAAAGTTAAGATTTATTCGAAGGCAGAAATAGTAATCATCTTCAATGTAGAGCCAATTCGTAATGAAATACATACAATAGGCTCTTTGGAATCATCCTAAATTATTTTAATCATCAGGAATCCTGTGGAGGTAAGTGAACAAAATTCAAGTTTCACAAATACTCTCAGCTCAATGAATGAGCATAGCACTTCTTTGGGAAGTGTGGTCAAGGCAGGGACAGTCTTCTTAACAAAGGAATTTACTAGGGCTGCAGACATGATAAGTGCTCTGTAAAAATGAGCCTGGTTGTTGTACTCTGTAATAAAGCCATTTTTCTCAATATCATGGCCTAAGGTACCTCATATAATATATTCTAGATTGATTGGCAAAGAATTAAGAGATACCTGGTCAACTGACCTGCTGGAGGGCAGAAGAGAAGAGAATCCATTACTTTTTGATTTGCCTTATTTTTGCACTAAACTTGTGGTTGGATAGAGTCAGGGAGAATGATCATTGTGGATTTCTTTAATAGTACATTAACCCAGTTGTTGCAAGTTATTGCGAGGGATTGTTCTCAAGAGAGGCTTGGAGAAGTCTAAAGTAGCATGTGGGGCCCGAAGGTGAGCATGCACCAACAAGGAAGTAATGCTGCTGCCGTCTCCTCTCTCTTCCAGGGAATACAGGAGTAGGTTCACGAGTGAGGAAACACTGATGTTCTGCATGAGGGTGATGGTGGGAGTCATCATCCTCTACGATCACGTCCACCCTGTGGGCGCCTTCTGCAAGACATCCAAGATCGATGTAAGAATAGCTATGAAGCGGGCTTTCCAAATATGAACCCAGAGTGGTGCCAACAGGCCTTGCGTCCCAAAGTTCTCTGCTCTACTGCACTCCCTGCCTCCAATGAGAGACATCATCTCAGCCACCACCCCAGCCCCCTTCATGACAGACCTCTTCATGTCAAGAAATCCAGTCTTCTCTGTGTACTTACCAATAGAACAGCTTGCCCTCCAAGGGTGCAGCCGGGGTACTAAGGTGCTGACTCCTTTGCCCTTGATGAAGCTGAGCATATGAACAGACAGGTTAAACTACCCCTTCATGTTGGCCATGGACCCAGGCTGCTGAGACATGCGCCTAATACCCTCTATACAGTGAAAGAGTTGGGATGTGTTGTCTTAGAAGACTCCTCGGTCAGATGCCAGGTTCATGTACCTCTCCTTCCTACCTTCAGCTTCACCCAGATGACATGCCTTGTCTTGAGTATGTGTGTACATATGTTTGGGCCCTTCCCCTTACCCAGTCTGTCCTTCCTCTTTGCTGAGACTTGATAGGCCTAAGATGCCCCTTAAGTGTCACTTTATCTAGGGAGCCATAGCCTGTGTCCCACATGGGGCAGACTTTTCCTTTCTCTGGCCTGCAAAACACTTACCAGTTTCTATTATCAGACCTGCTAACAGACTCTTGGGTCTTCTTATAAGGGCGGAAATCTTTATCGATAAACTGAATATGTGCTCTTCTCCCTACCACAGTCTCTGGCACATAGTTCACATCACTCAGTAGATGGCCCACAGAGATTTTGTTGAGTGAATGAATGACTGAATATAAGTAGAATATGTGTGACTTTGATGCTTTACTGTTGATGGTGGGATAAAGCATACATTCCCTTAATCCAGAATTTGCCTACAGCAGCAAATGCCTTAGTGTATTCATTGAATTCATTTAAAAAGCCTTTTAAGTGTTGACTAGACCTTTTTTTAAAAAAATCTAAAACTAATTTATTCTGACATGGTTAGTTTTGGGTGGCACAATCTGCTTCATTCATCTGCATAGGCTAGCATCTTTCATGTCCTTGTACTGTGTAGAAAGTCAAAATACCCAGTGTGCCCTGGATTCTGAAGAATGCCAGGAACTTAAATACCAGGGGGAAATGCAACTTAAGACAACTCACTTGGAATTCTGGATCCTTAATATAGCTGGGCATAGCTTTTCAGAGAGTCCTCATTATTTTTATTATTTATTTTATTGTAATTCTTAATTGCATTACATATATTTAGACAACAAAACATCAGTTATTTCAACAACTTTGTATGTGTAGTTCAGTAATATTAAAATATTTCCATCATATTGCTAAACAATCGCCACTTACAACACCTTTCATATGATTATTTTCTATTTGACAAGAGAATAAGTGGTTGTTACTGAAAATTCAGAAACTATAAAACACTAAATGTAGCTGAGCCCTGGTGATGCAGCGGATATGTGTGAGACTGCAGTCCACAGGGTTGACAGTTCAAATACAGCAGCAACTCTCCAGGAGCTAGACTGGGCTTCCTACTCCCACCAGGGCAGTGATGTGAGAAAAAAAAAAGCTAAATGTATCTCTCATAACCGTACCACTAAGAGATGACTACTGCTACTAAGTGAACATACATCTCTTCTTAGATATGTTAATAGTACATATTTAACAAGTTTGGGGCATGCCATGCATACCATTTCAAAGTACTTTTAATTCAAATTCCAATACAAGGGATTGTAAAAAAAATTGTAGGATATTTTAATTTTATGTTCTCCAAACTATTAGAAATCCATTCAGATGTCATGGACATATTTCTTAATTGTATTTATGACATTCTTTGTGAGGCTTTACTTTTTTTTGATAGATTGAGTTCAGATGCTTCTGAGTAACTATAAACATTGTGTGAATGTATATTAATTTCAGTAACACATATCCATCAGATCCACCATCCACTCTGTGGGTGAAAAATATGGCAGTCTCTGATTGCCTTAAAGATTTACAACTCTACAAGGCAATTCTGCTCAGCCCCAAAGCGTCACTCTGAACTGGATTCAGCTTGACAGCAAAGGGCTTTCTTTACTTGGCCCTGGTTGAATCACAGGGCATTCTAACTTACCAAAGCTATTTTTAAACATGTGTCGCAAAGTCAACCGTTAGAAGGGCTCTGATACACATTTGTCCCTTTAAATCTTTAAGACTCTTGGCTTTGCCTGCCATTTACTGTTGATGTTGGGTTCACAAATGATGTATAGTGTGAACTCTAAGCCAGCACAGGGGCTGAGACCCAGTGGTGTAGTGCTTGAGTGAGGGGATGCGGTCCACTGACTTGGTGGTACAAATCCAGCAGCAGCTCTACAGGAGCAAGGCTGGGCCTCCCACTCCCACCTGAGGGCAGTGATGCCCCCCCCCCCCAAAAGCAAACTAAAAAAAACTAAACCAGCATAATCTTAATGCAGCCCACCTGTATATGCAAGCCTCATGAAGATAAGTTTGCTCACGTCTAAGATTGTGTGTCTCCAAGAAAGTTTCTGATGTCCAAAGCACAATCATACTTACGTGGACTGTTTTCCTTAATGAAATAGACAGTCCTCCTTACAAGCCCTGAAATTATCAATCTTTACAGCATCAGCATTGCCTGTGAATAGGTATGTATTTGTCAAATTCTTATATAAAAACTGTGCACGCCCTGACAAGAGGCACCCTGGTAGCACAGTGGGTTATGCCTTGGATTCCTGAGTGCGAGATCAGCAGTGCGAATCCACCAGACTCACTGCAGGACCTGGGAAAACCAAATGGGCCATTCTATTCTCTCCAATAGGGTTACTGTGCGTTGAAATAGACTTCCTGGCAGGGCGGTTTGGTTTGGGGTTTACGCACTTTGAAAGAACATGCTCCAGAGTGCAAAAGAAATGCGTGCTGAACTCTTATAACCCCAAGGAGGGTAATACCTTTTACACCTTAGAAGCAGAGAGTAGTGTTTGAGGTGATCCTCAAAGAACACATACGGTTTTCCTGAAAGAGCAGATGAAAGGAAGAATCCTCCAGTGTAAAAGAGTTGTCAGAACACAGTCACTCATACCCAAAGGGGCAGGCGCCAAGGAGAGAATAGATGGCAGTCTTGTGTGCCAGAAAAGGTAGCCTGAGGGAAGATGTTTTCAGCTAATTTCCTTAGAATCTCATAAGATGGGGCCACAAATACCCTCTCTTTAATTCGTGCACCTGTTTAGACCTCACCCAAACTCTGGGCTCACATTTTCTGAACATCTGAAGCCTGACATACCTCAAGCCCAAGGCTCACATTCCACCCCACCTGATACATTGGGCTTGCCAACCTCAGACATGGCACCATTATCCAACACATCTTGAAGACAGAAACCTACAGATCAACCTCACTCCTTCCCTGCCTGGCAACCCCCATCCCCTGTCAGTCATCAGATTCTATGGCATGCCGCAGATTAATCTGACCTTCTCTGTTTCTTTAGACTCACTGCTTTTTGATACTTTCCACCCTCCTAGGTTATCCCTGTTAACCTCCTAGCTGGTCTCCCGGTTACAATCTTCCTTCCTTCCTGGCCCTTTCTATGTCCCCATTCCCTATAAGTAAAGACTCCCAAGTCCCTAAGAGGATATAGAACTTGCCCTTGCTCTGGCCCTGCATATATCATGGTGTTTCCCTGCTATGTAGCCAAAGCTGCCCTCATCCTGGTACAGAACCAGAAATGCCCAGAATATCACCCAGAATTCTTCCTCTCCTCCATCCCTGCTCCTCTTGCTTGTTGCTGTTAAATACCATTGGGCTGGTTCCAGCCGACCCAACTCTCTGGACAAACACCAGGAGAAGACATCGCATGGTCTTTTGCTATACTCAAAGTCATGGTTCTATTTGAGCGCTTTATTGCACCCACTCTTGGAGAATATTCCTGGGTAGTTGGTTTATGCCGACCTTCTACTTGGTCAAGCATGATGTCCTTTCCCAGAGGCAAGTTTTTCCTGATAGCATGTTCATTGGGTTTATTTTATATGATGATTTGTCACACTCAACTAATGAGTTGTTGTCTACTTTCCGTCACTGGGCCGTGGGACCATTCTTGAGCCTTATCCCATCCCAGGAATCAAATGTGTCTGGTGCACTCACACCTGGCCTGCTCCTGCCTTTCTCTGCCTGTTCCCAAGGGCCAACACGTCCAATGGACCACACCATTTCTTTTCTGATGAGCCGCTCGGTGAGCCCCAAAGGATTCTAACCCTGTGCGCTTGGCTGCCATCAGGATTTATCATCCTTTTAGGAAAGCATAACAAAACAACTTTGATATCCACAAGTAGACCCACAGAGACTATTTTTTTTTCAGTGTCATGGTGAAAAATACCCCTAGCATAATCAAATCCAAAGCAGTATGTAACCATCTGAGTTTAAAAGGAGTGATTCTCAGTTTTGCAGCACAGCTTCTTGCTCTGTCATACCAACCAATATGCAGCGTGCATACTACCATAGACTGCCCTGCCATCTATATAAATTTTCATTTTTATGCACTTCCTAGATTATGAATGAATGAAATTCCAAAAACACACAAAGGTAATATGTTCTTGAGGAAACTACATCAACGAGTCTGGCGGAAACTGGGTCTTGTGCCTCCATATGATTCATGTTCTTCCCCATAGTCCTTCACCACCTCTCAGAGATGATTAGGACTCCATCTGTACCTCTCGGAGTTGAGATTCTACTGAGAGGGGAAAAAAAAAAACAAATTTGAGCATGAAGATTATACTCTGATACATGCCAAAAACTGTGGGAAATGCTATTGAAAGTAGAACAAAATAAAGTACTTCATTGCAACAAATTAGCAGATGACCTTTGACTTGAGTCTTAAAAGCTGAGTAGGTAGGCAAACACAATGGTTGTGGAGCAAGTGTTAGAAGTGGAGAGCGGGCTGAGCCCCGGGGGCGTAGTGGTTGTGCACGGGACTGTGGCCCACTGGGACGGAGGTTCGATTCCCGCTCACAGGAGCAAAGGCTGGGCCTCCTACTCCCACCACCAGGGCAGTGATGCCTAAAAAAAAAAAAAAAAAAAAAGGGAGAGCACCCAAAGGTAGTGGTTATTACCACAAAGTGTGGGCAGGGAGGATAGGGCTGATGAAGGCAAGGGACTCTAATTGAGCGCTACAAACACTGCAGGAGTTGTCCGTCCAACAGCTGCAGAAGTGCAAGCATTCTGGGGAGAGACATGCTATGAAACACCCAGATTCTAAAGTGAGAGTCTTCTACCAGGAGAGTCCTGCCCTTTGCCCCCAGAGCACCCGGATCGGAAGCTCAGACTTTCAGGTCTTTGACCCCTAAATGAAATACAGTTGCAAGACTGTGCGATCACTGACAGTGCTGTTGTTCATTTCTGAATAATTTATAATTTAATCATTTAAGTGGATTACAACTCAATGGACAGAAAGAATGTGACATGATCCTAGATGAGATTATCAAAAGTTCTTTTTATGGATGGAGTGACCAAGAAACTAAAGACTCATGGGCTTTCTCTTCCTAGATGAAAGGCTGCATAAAGGTTTTGAAGGAACAGGCTCCGGACAGTGTGGAGGGTCTGCTGAACGCCCTCAGGTAAGCCCCTACCACTTACCATTGGGTCATCCCCCCACCCCCACCCCAAGACCCATTGTTAATTTATCAAGCTGTTTCACAATGTCCTGGAGTCAGAATCATTTTAATCAATTCCTTTTAACAAATGAAAAAAAAAATAGCTGTAGAGAAGACAAGTAACTTGGGAAGAGTCATACAATAAGTGGCAGTGTGTCAACCTTGGGTTTTGAATGTAAGTCCTGGAGTCAGTGATGAATGGAACTCTTTCAGAAGAATTGCACTTTCCCTTTTTTCAGTGGTCCTCAAGCCTACACATGAGAACTACATGGAAGCTTTTAACCAACACAGATGGCTATGGTTCCCTCTTAAACCAAACAAATCAGAATCTCTGAGGAAGAAACTCAGAGGCACAGTCAGTTTCTCATTCTATAACTTCCCAGGGAATTCTCACTTGCAACCAGATTTGAGAGCCCTGCTCTGCACTGCCCCACCTGAGCCTTGACTTAGCCATGGTTTGTTACAGATGCTCCCAGCTAAAAACCCCATGTGCCCCACAGCTGTCTAGGGTACCTCACTTCAGTCAAGGGATTCACTTTTGGTAGCTATGATGCACATTGTGGAATCACGATGACTTTGCAGCTCATTCCCAGGCTGGGTCTCTCTCAGGAAGGTTTGTGGTCCTTAGTTCATTCCTGTTTGATTTCTAGAGTTCTAACTAACATTGAGCATGCACTACATATTCAATAAGGATAAGTGAAATGGATGAATCTCCATGAACCTCCACTTGGTTGCAGCATTTATGTTTGATATGCCATTTCCAATCACAATGCCCTGTTTGACGACTACAACTCAGATAGAAAAGACCCATCTTGGAAGTCCAGGCAATAAATAAACAAACTGAGATGCCCTGACATAAATAAGCCAACGTTAAGGATGCTGTGATTTTGACATGTGTGTTAAGCCATCATTCTGCAGATCACATGTCGCTTGAAGACAAGAGTTTTCCAGATTCTTTGGGAGAGCCAAAGTTTTCTCCATTGCTGCCCATTCCACATCATGATCACGTCCCGTCAGCAACAAAAAGACTAGCTTCTGCGGGTTTGGAAGTTTCCAAACCTTCCCTCAGTCAAGCAAGACTTTATTGTAATGCAGGCAGCGGGCAGTGAGCCGGTCTCACTGGTGGACTTTGTGCCTTCTGTTTGGACTCAGATAAAATGAAAACAACACGGGTTTTCAAGGCAGCCAGACTGAGGTTGTTCTTGTTGCTGTGGTGGTGATGGTGGTAGGTGTCATCCAGTCATTTCCAATCCTAGGAAGCACTCTGCCTGGTCCTGCACCATCCTCCAAGTTTCCCTTTATGTTTGAACTTCAAAGTTATGCTGCTAGAAGGGGAGAAAGGGGGAACCAGTGACAATGATTGACATATACCCCCCTCTCTGGCAGTGGCATGAACAACAGAAATGTCGGTGAAGGGAGACAGTGGACAATATAAACCATGAAAATAAAAATAATTTATAAATTATCAAGGGTTTATGGGGGTTGGGGAAGGGGAGAGAAGAGCTGAAACCAAAGGCTCAAGTAGAAAGAAAATATTTCAAAAATCCTGATGGCAGCATATATACAAATGTGCTTGATACAAAGAATGTGTGGATTATGTTAAGAGTTGTGAGAGCTCCCAATAAAATGATTAATTAAAATAAAAAAGTGTGCTCATATGTTTGATTCAAAGTGGAAACCGTACATTGCTCCTCAATTACAAGTCACTAACTAGCTAGCTGAAATGGGTCATTTAACCTTAGTGAACTTCTGTTTTATTATATATAAAATAGAAAAAATAGCTTCTCCTTCAGATTTATAACTGTGAACATTTAAATGAAAACCAAGAAGAAGGTTTTATGACTGCTAATTCCTCTATCTATGAGACATCGAGATTATAAACTGTTTTGAAAGAGGGCTGATGTGTGGGCATATATACCACTTTGTTTGTTTACCTCTCTCTCTCCCCTTGTGTAACAAGGAGGTTAAGAGGTCCCACCTGCAGCTTTTAGCCTTCAGCTTCAGAAGTGTTATTGGTCCTGTGCCATGCCCGTTTTCAATTTCGGGACTTTGCAGATGAAGCTGAGATGTTTGATAGTCTCTACTTGATCGGGTGAAGGCTTCCTCCCTAGAAAATGACATTGTTTGCATCTTCTCTATGCAATTGTTTGATTAGGTGAGAGACATCCCCCCCCCCCCACCTCCTTGTTCCGTAACCTGAGTATCAAATCCCTGTGTCAGGAAGGATCAAATATTTATTCTGCCAGAGAATACGCTGAGCACCAAAGTGTGTTTTTGGTCTAAAGAACCAAGCTGAAGCTGATGTTTGATTTACAAACATCCATTTTGTTGCCCAAGGTGACAGTGGGCTGGCCAGTCCGACTGAGCCTCCCCTGGGCACGCTGTGCACACTGACTTCTCTCCCTCTCTTTCTATGCAGGTTCACGACAAAGCACTTGAATGATGAATCAACTTCTAAACAGATCCGTGCCATGCTTCAGTAGAGGGCTGCTCTGAGACGAGGATCTATGTACTGACCTCAGAAGATGTATATGTTTACATAATTTAATACAGATTGATGTTAATACTTGTGTATTTACATAACCATTTCCTTCTTGACACTGAAATATATGGACTTTAATTTGTATCCTGACTGACTCAACCTGGCACAGCATAAATTGACTGGCGAGCCTTACTTCGATGTTTGAAACAAAACTCCCTGCTCCAAAGTCAAATTTGGGAGACTTTGACCTTTGCTACTGGACTCCTTTAACCACCCCTGTAACAACCACACATCTCTCCTAGTTTGTGACAGTGTTTTAATGCTAGATCTGTTAGCCCTCTGATAGATATAGAAACACAACATATTCAATTTTCTGTGTCGACTCAGCTCTGAGAAACGCAACTCGTATATTCCAAGAGAGGGAGAGGAATCCAAGTAAAGAAAACTGCCTGTGTGTAGACACAGACCCACCTGCTTTGAATTCAGCATGCCCTTTCTCTTGCCTCAGATGGCAAAACACACATGCACGTTTTTTGGTTGGCATGTGTGACATTTATCAGTGTCTTTCTATCTCAGTGTGTACCCTTTTAGCATTGATTTTCATTTTACAAGAGGAAAATGGACCTGTATTTTCATCCGTTTGGGATAAAGAAGTGGAATAGGTAGGGTAGCTACAGGATCTGGGGATGAAGGGCTCAGAAGAGGGTGAGAAGGAAGGGTCCCAACTGCAGTCATTGATCTGTCCCGAGCCTGGTGTTTGAAGACAAGAATACAGAACACTGGCTTTGAAGTCAGGAAATGTTTTTCTGACCTTCCAGTTCTCTGCTGAGACCTGGAAGAACCCCAGTGACCCCCACCCCACCCCAATTCACACACCCCACAGAAATAGTTGTCCTTGAATTGATTCCTGTGTGTCAGAAGAGAACTGGGTTTCATAGAGTTTTCAGACGCTGATCTTTTGAAAGGAGCTTCCCAGAACTGTCTTCCGAGGTACCTCTTGGTGACTTGGTACTTCTGGGCTTTCCATCAGCAGTCGAGTATATTGATCACCAAAGGGTTCCCAATCTTATTGCTGATTAGTTCTGTTCTCTGTGGTCTGTTCTGTAGACACAGAGATCTGGGGCACTTTAGTCACTTCACCGAAGATGGAGAAGAGAGGGGAAAAGCCAAAATTAGATTTGGAGGATGTCTGGTATTCAAAAGCTAGAGGCTCCCAAACTTCCCAAGCAGCCTGCTGCCACGTGTGAAGCTCCATCTGTCCTGTATCTGGATTCTAATCCTTGCCCTTCTAATGAGTCACAGAGTGATCTTGGAACTTTGTTCCAGTTCTCTGCATCTCATCTTCTTCATTACAAAGGGGGTGGGGAAATGGTAGGGGGATTAAAAAGGATACTCTCCAAGAGCCTTTGTAAGGCCACAAACCAATATAAGACAATTGATTCCATCTTCCTTCTTTGATGATCAGCATCTAGTAAGCATTTCTCTACATGATTGTGATGGTTAATAACATTACAACAACGGAGTCCTTATTCTTCTGTAGATCAGAGAAGACAGGGTGGGATCCTGGAAAACCAATAGCCTTAGCTCCCAAGGAAAATCCAGTCACACAGGGTCACTTTCTGGTAGGGCTAGAACCCAGCGTGCTTCCATCTGGACTCCAAGTCCCTTCTTTCCCACCAGGTGGTCTGTGAAGAGGACAGGAATGGGCCTCTTCACATACAGTCTTCCTCTGAATTAGTTTTCTATTTCTGATCAAAGGAAAAGTGGCCACTATGCTAAAGATAATCAAGTCCGAGAATATCTTTAATAAAGATAATAGAGTGAATCCCAGAAAGGCAGGGAAGGGGGGTTGGGGGTGGGGAAGGGCCGTCTCCATCCACAGGGCATCACATCGTAGCCATATCCCAAGGAGGGAGTTGTCAGTTGCTTTGCTTTCCAGATGATACTGACAAGCTGGCATGCCCTGGAGTCTTCCAAAAAATGGGGAGAAAATGGTGTTGCTGTTGCCAATGTGGTCATGGAGGTTGTTCTTTTTAAAACATAGAAACACAGTCCCGTGGTGGGAGAGTGCTTTGCTGCAGAACCTTCCCTCTTTGAAGTCTCAGTCCAGAATGAGACTCGGCCACATCCTTGGAGTTTTCCAAGCTGTTTAGGTACCAGCTCTCATCAGAACAGACATACACTAGCTGGTCTTTGTGATGCTCTCAAGGCAATGGATCCGAAGACTCCAAAAAGGGGGTGTGGGGCGAATAATGGTGTAAAACGAGGTGAGCAAATTCAGTAACTATGCAGTTTAACAGATGGCCTTCTATTCAGCAGTCACAAGTGAAGCTGGGACAAAGAACTGTGGCGACTACAATTATGGAAGCAGGTAAGGTTCCCAGGTCTCAGGCCCCTCTTCTTCCTCAACTGGATAAGGAGATGAAGGCTCTGAGAGAGGGAAGGGGTTGCTATTCCTCACAGACCTTACATGTCACAGGCGTGGCATTCCCAAGTCATGTGACACACTTCCAAGTCATGTGACAGTACCACAGCTGCTTCTCAACTGGCTAAAGAAATGGGGGGCGGGGGGAGTTTGGGGTTATCTGTCAGGTTTTTTTTTTAAGGACAAAAATATGTAGTAGAGTAAATAGTTGAGCACATCTGTAATTTTCCATTAGAATTTCTATCAAATGGGACCAAACACATGGGTTGCCCAACTTTGCCAGGATACGTCATCCCATAGTCAGAAGGCATCAACATATGGATTCTGAAAAGCCCAGGGTGTGACTCCTTGCCTGGTTATGAGTGGGACAAGGTTAAGTGAATGTCTGTGATCACTAACAGGTGATGGGCCTTAAATCGGCACCACAACTATGGTGGGAGACAAATTCCTTGACCTGACTGGCCCATCAGACATCAGAAGACCTGGAACATCACAATTACTTGGTCGGCATGCACATGGGCACAAGACCTGTGGGTGCTTTAGGGGAAAGTGCTAGAGACCATGTCAACATCTGTGTTCATATAGTTCACATTTGATGTTTCATTATTTTCAGATAAACAGTGGTTTTCATGGCTCAGATATTTATTTGGGGGCAAACAACAAGGTGAAAATTACATTGTTAGAATGCACTGTTACTTTGAATTTATGACTTCTTTCTCAGAACCCTTTTCTGTGCTAGTACGAATGCTAAATAAAACCAATTGAACATAAATGCTTTTGTTTCAACGGACACATTTTAAATGCACTGCCTTCAAGTCAATGCCACCTCACAGAAACACAGCAGGACAGGGTAGAACCATCCCTGTGAGTGTCCCAGACTATAACTGTTTATGAAATAGAAAGCCCTGTTTTTCTCCCAAGGATCAGCTGATGGTTTCAAACTGCAGACCTTGTGGATCGTGGCTCAATGAGCAACCAGTAGGGCCACAGCATTTATCAACGGGAGCAAGCATTCAGTATTATCTTTTAACTACTAGTTAATATCACATTCATCAACCTTGGCTCCAGGTCTTTACCATGAAATCAATGTGTTAACAGTAAGGAAGCCAAACACTTGATGTATCATTATCGTTAAGTGAAAACAATTCTATTTTCCTTCAAAAGAAAAATGAAACATGGCCCTTTTGAAACCCCGGTAGTGCAGTACCTTTTTCAGTGACTTCTCATTGAATCTTGCATTCTACACAGCAACTGTTTCTTAGATGTTAATGATAAACATTGGAAGTTTCCCGTAAGGAGCCCCAAACCTTGGAATCAACTTCCTTGCTGCATCTATAAACACTGTTGCACACATAACGCTGTTTGAAAGCGGTCATATGTTGTTTGCTAAAGTCATTGTCATTAATTTTTGCCTGCTTTGCCTCTTTTTGTACAGAAGTTTTTGAGTGTGAAATTAAAATTAAAGTTTGGTACATATATTTAAAAAGATACCCTCTGTTTTGTATGATATTCAAAGTTGAGTGAGTAGTAAATAAATAACCATTATTCCCTATAGATATTTGTTTGATATCTACTCAGGGGACCAGGAACGCACCACATCTTTGTCATCTTTCTCAAATCTCAATTTCTTTGAAAAGACGAAGGACCCAGTGAGCACCAACCTTGACATTCATGGAAGCCTCAACTCTTCATTATGAAAAATAAATACAGAATATAAACAGATGTGATTGACATCTAGACATAAGTGAGAACTTGCCTTGGAATGATAAGAAACCCTGCCCTTTAATTTTATTTATCAATACGCAAACATACACACAAAACATGTAGGAGTTGGAAAAGGGTAGATGTGTGAAGATTTGCTAGCAGTCATTTTCATCCACTCACTGCCATTGGGTCAAGACTGACTTCTCATAATGACCCTGTAGGACTGTATAGAACTGCCCTGACCCTTTCCACAAGTACAGCTCCTATCAGAGCGGAAAGCCCTGTCTTTCCCCTGCAGAGCTGCTGCTGGATTCCAATTGTTGACCCTGTGGGTTTCAGCTACATCGTCTCCACATCACTATAGTCATAAATTGCTCAACAATACCTATAGGAATGATTTCTTTAAGAAGCATTTGCATGCATCCAAAGGACAAAACTTGAATGACTCATTGCTATTGATGAATATATCTGGTTTTGACCTAAATTTTTGAAAATTATATATTTTCAAAAGTCCACTGTTGCCACCACCACCATTCCCTGAGCACACAGACAAATCTATAGATATGGCAGACATCCTCTTTATTTGGAAAAATTAAAAATAACCTATTCCACATAGATTTTTTTCATACCATTTGAGCATTAAATTTATTTTAACATTGCAACTGTTCTAAAGCATTTCTTTTCATCTTTGTAGTGTTTTCACTGATCTCCAGAGGTCTCACTGTGTATGCTCTGAACAAGTCAATCTCTAAGAAAGACCATCATGCTGCTTATACCAAACAAAGACAAACAAAAAGGCACACTGTTTAGGAATATTGGGGATCAAAGGATAGCAGATAGCACTACATAATAATGAGTTTTCCTTAGAGAGTCAAATGTACAAATTTTAAATACACAAAAATTGAAAGGAGGCTGATGAAGTCTTTAAAAAGGGTGTGTGTGTGTGTGTGTGTGTTTTCATGTGTTAAGAGTAAAGTACAGGAGTTGGGGGAGGAGAACATATATGATTATCTGTAGTAATATAATTAGTGAAGAATTGAGGGAGATGTATTCAAAATACTCGTTGTACTATGCAGATAGTTGGTTACACATCATGTTTCCCTTAGTAAGGATAAAGGAGGAATTCAGCTGGCCTTATTCATGAAACATATATTTGTCGTCTAAATTTACAGCTGACTTCCCTTTGACTTATGAACAAGTAGAATTTCTAGGAGTTGACAATTTGAAAATTTTGAATCCAATATGGTCATGTTCTACTTTGTCTTAGAGTCTCACTCATAATCAGAACTAACTCAACAGCAATGGGTCTATTTGAGAGTTGTATGTGGGCATCAGAGCCTATGCTACTTATTAGAATACCAAAAATTTTTAAATTCAATTGTAGCTCGTAGCTGTCCTCTAGAGCAGAGTCGAACTGTCCCAAGGGTTTCTGAGACAGAAAGCCTCATCTTTCTCTCATGTAGTGCCAGGTGGTTACAAATGCAGACCTAGCAGCTGAATGTCAATCGCTCACCTATGAAATCAGGAGTCTTTGTGTGACTTATTAGAAATAGATAAATAATATATTGATTGATATACTTCAGTTTTTCTAATATTTAATCTCATTAAATGCATTGACCAACTCATTACCAAAATCATGACTTGCCACCCATCTAAAACCATTTGGACATCACCCATAGGGTACACCTTAGACAAAAAATGAGGGGAGATATCACCCAGTCTGCATTAGCCCCAAAGTCAAACTCCAAGGAAGATTTCCTACTTTGGTGACATATAGTTCCAGAGTCTATATTTTGACTTTTCTAGACTTTTCTTCATGCTAACTGTCTCTGAACATGTGAAAGATATCCAACAAATTATAACAAAAAAAACACCAAAATAATTGTCACTAAGTCAATTCCAAATCATAGCTACCAGAAGAAGGACAATGTAGAAGTACTTTCATGGGGTTCCCAAGGCATTTATGATCTTGACAAATGTGTGGTGTCCCACCTGTCCCCTGCAGGGGGACTGTTGGGTTAGATGTGCCAACCTTTTCCCTCACAGTCAAGTGCTTCTGTCACTAGGACACTTCCCTTCCACAAACATTTTCTGAAAAGGATCTGCTTTGAAATGTTCTGGCAAATTATGAATGATAACACGGTAGCAACACTGTGCTTATGTTTGAGAAGTCTTTTAGACAGAAACCCCCCACTGCCACTCAGTCAATTCCAATTTCTAGGAATTCAGCTACTACCAACTGCTCCAAAAGAGATCACATTAGAAGCTATTCCATAAAGTGGGAGAAAAAGATGGAACAGAACTTAAACTGATGAGCAGAGCTCGGCATACTCATTGGATGGAGACAGGTTGAGCTTGCAACTTTGGGCCTGAGTCACTCTTCAGGTTGGCAGTGGAAGTCACCCCTGTGCCTTGGTTTTCAACCAAACAACAGACAGGCTTAGATGGGGAACAATTACATCACTGAAGCACACACTTTAGAAACATGAGCTATTTGATCTCACATGGGCAGCATTCAGCCAAAGATGATGTTCAGATGACTTGGGAAAAAATGAGGAATGGAAGTGGACACACAGGGAGGAAGTAGATAGAGTAGGCAATGTTACATTGTGGAAATCACCACAACTTAATTTTAAAATGTGTATGGCTTGTTGAATGGAAAAACGGATATGTTCTGTAAACCTTGACCCAATTACAAAAGAGGATTTAAAATAAATCCACCACCTCCTCCATGAAAATTTCCCCTAACAACCCCAGCCCCAGCTGACCCCTCTCTCTGCGAAACCCCAAATGCATTTAATTCTATTGGAAATATGTGCAGGACCACTTCATGCTATTTCAATTTGTGTGTCTATTTTTTTATACTAGATTTTAACTATGGCAAGATACAGAATTTATCTCTCAGAGGATCAACACAACATATGCCAATGGACAATCTAGGGAAAATCCTGGGTTTCTGAAACCAAAATTGATGAAGTGAAACAGGGAAATATTTCTAAGACTCACCAACCATCGACAGTGACAAATATCTATTCCCTGAGCTGGCTAATTGTATCCGGGAGGAAATATTTACCTATGGTCGGGATATTCATAAAACCTGTAGACACAGAAAGTTTGCAACTTTAGGCAGATGTGCCTGTGGTCCAGCTAAGAACTTATGCAGTTGTGTTGATCAATGTCATACTCAGCTAGCAATCGGAGACAACATGCTAGTTTGAGATCTAACTGGTTCTAGGGAAAGGTTGCTACGGTGTCAGGAAGCAGAGCTTAAGATAGAAGCAGAAGGACAACAGAAAAAAATCAAGATACTTCACTAAAATCCTGCTCTGGAATTCTGTTCAGTACCCTGGATAGCAACCTGCTAGTGTCATTGGGAACAAATGACGCTTTTAAACCTGAAATATTTTAAGATTCATCTCAGTTGGTACAACATTCTAGAATCCCAGTTAACAAAGATATTTTTTTCAAACGAATATTGACTAAATAGCTGTAGAAGTATTTTTCTTCTTCCTGAGACCTGTGAATATCACATAAAATGAGCCAGGTTTAGTTTTGGAACCATATTAATATCCAGGGACTATTTAGATCCTAATTGAACTCTAATATTTTTCCTTTTTTATTAGCCCCAACTCATCAGTCAGTCTTTAAGTCCTACGGATATTGTTTCTAAATATTTGTGAGAGTATATGAGACTTTCCACTGTCAATTTTGTTTGATTTGCTGCAAGCTTCATCATTTCATTCTTTCCTAGAAGTTGAGCCTATCTTTACTCCTCTGCTGCAACCCACACACTCTTACAGCCCACAGTCACCTTTAGGAGCTATCCATCTGACCCATTAGTGGCACACAGTCACCCTTTACAGTGTGCCTTAGGATATGCTTTTAGAGATGATAATGATACTCCAAGAAAATAGTTCCATTTTCAAGTGTCGATATGATGAAATTAACAGATTCTTTTAGTGTCTTACTACCAGGTTTCTGGTTTACTGCAAATATTCACAGGTGGGTGGATCACATGATGTGCAGTAAATACATACCAATTTTAAACATTTTCATATTTCACAGGGTATTTCTCAGAAAGATCATTCTTCTACAGTAACAGTGGTTATAAGTCAGACCTTCTGGTGCAAGACATCCCATCTCACACACCTCCTTTCTGACTGTAGAATCTGTTGTTTTGTTTTGTTTTTCTGAAACTGGTATGTCTCTGATAATGCTGGTTCTTTTGTCAGAAAGTGCTTCATTTATCTGATTGAAATTTTAGTCATCTTGGAAGACATCGCTCAAATGTCTCTTCTTCTTTGAACACCTTCATGACTCATGCAAGTGAGTTTGTCACTCTTTCTTTCCTGCATGCTCTCACGTCTCTAGGATTAGCTAGATACATAGATGATAGATAGATAAGTCATGCATGACTGTTTTACCCTTACACATTTGTTTATCTCATGCTCACTGGACTGTGGAATAGTTGAAGTCAATGACCGTGTGTGAGTTCTCTCGAGAGAGAGACAGAGACTCTCTCTCACCCAGGAGACTGCTACCAGTATGTGCTTGGCACATATATAAATAAATCACCTCAATTTTCACCTCGGGTTGAAACCAAGCCATGTCACCCCTCCAAACAAGATAGCTACACTTGTTCTGGGCATGAACGCAGCCAGGCTTGCTGCTAGCCCTGGGGTTGAGGTTTCATATTACCAAGGATTCTGGTCCAGAGCCACTAAGTACAGCTCGTATCATTTGAAGATAAGTGTTATTGCAACGAGCACTCAGTGTCCTGTCCATAAATCCTGGCAAAGGCTCTGGCAGCTGAGAGGAAGGAGCAGGGATTTGAATCCACACAGTTGTGTGGATTCCACCACACAGCAACCCGTGCAGAAACCATTGGACCCCGGTTGTGCCAACAAGTTCATTTGTTGTGGTTAGGTAGGGCGGAGTCAGCTCTGATGCACAGTGATCCTACTTACAACAGAACACAACACGGCCCATCCTGCACCATCCCCACCGTTGTTCCCATGCTTCAGCCCATTCTTGCAGCCATTGTGTCTGTCCGTTTCATCAAGGGGCTCCCTCTTTGTTGACGCCTCTACCAAGCATGATGTCTTCTAGGGACGAGGTGAACCTGACAGTGTATTCAAATTACATACGATGAAATCTCACCAGCCCCACTCAGGAGTATTCTGGTTACGCTTCCAAGATAGATTTGTTTGTTCTTTTGCCACTCCGTGTAACTTGGATATACTTCAACAGCAGCGTAATTCAAATTCTTCTTTGATCATCCTGACTCATTGGCTATCTTTCATAGCAATTGGAGAATTTAAAGACCCATAGGTTGGGTTAGGCATGCCTTAGTCCTCAAAGTAAGATCCTTGCTTTCCAATGCTCTAAAGAGGTCTTATTCTGTTATCCTTAATTCTTCACCCCTCAGATCACTAAGTCTCTCTGTGGTCTATAATCAGAAGGTTTAAGAGGAAAATATACCCAAATCTTTCATGCGAAAGCAAAGTCAGTTTGGGTTTACTGTTCACATTTAGAAAAGGGAGAAAAATTAGAAGTAGCCTTAGCTGTGTATGACTACTTCCCTAGGACTACCCTATATGAGAGAAGGGAAGTAGAAGCACAGATGAGCAACCTCAACTAGAGAAAGCTACCTGGGTCACACCAAGGCTTTCCAAAGGTCAGAATATCTCTACTTCTACAGATCTAATTGCATCCCTTTGCTTCAGTGAAAATCAATCATGATAATATGAATTAAGACATGTTTATTGGGGGGGGGCGGCGGGGATAATATCTACGATGGTTGGCCTAAAACACTGATATGATCTCCATAAGAGGAAAGCTGTAGACATGTTAGTAGGAAATGGAGTATGTTTTGACTACAATATGGACTCACATGGAGAGCCATTCCCTTTCCTGGCCTGGAAACATAACTATCTGTAACATGCACCAAGAAAGGTAATGAAGGGTGAGCCATGGAGTCAGGGGAGCTGGCAATGATCAACCCCACTCCAATTTCCTGGGCACAGAGTTTCCAATATGATATAGCTAATGTACAGAAACTGTGGCCTATAATGATCCACTAAATTTGAAAAAATAAACAGAACTTTTAGCATTTAGTATCTTTCTGTGCATAATTGAATTACATGAATGTAGACACGTTTGCTTCTCATATAAAAAGAGATCGTACTATATTCAAATTTATAACCAGATTTTTCACTGAAAATATTCACGGAGGCTTCCAAAAATTCGTTAGCACTCCATTAACTTTTAATTGCATTTTATTGTGAAATTTTCGAAGCCCTCGTGTATCATGATCCCCCTTTTAGGAAATCGAGTATGGTTGTACCATATAAAAACACGTATATCAAATATAATATGTTACGTAGACATGGATAAAGACATCTGCAAGGTGAGCACACTCAGAGGATGGGCTTTGCCATCTGCTCCTGAAAATTCCATTTGTGAACTATTCTTGTGGAGCAATTCTACTCTATATGAGTGGGTTCTCCATGAATTAGAATTGACTGAAAGGCAAACTACGACAATCCATATGAACACACATATGTGATATATATATGGATCATTTATTTGCCTTATCTTATTAAATCCAGTTTGGCTTACTTTTCAGAAGCCTTATTAAGGTTGTATTGGTGTGCAATAGACAAAGTTTCTCGTGGGCACATTTTGCTACTTGAGATAGTGGTGCTGTTGCCAGGTATCATAGTTTATTGTTAGCTGTCCCAGAGACAGTTTCCACGCACAGAGACCCTTTGTCCAGGCAAAGGAAGCATTGCCTGGCCCCGTGCCTTCCTTGAAAGGGTTGCTGTTTGAGACGTGGTTGCAGCCACTTTGTTACCATGCATACAATCAGTATAACAGACATTTGTTCACCACAAAGAGTTCTCACGCTCCTTTGTAATTTTTCTGCTCCTCTTTGCTCCCCATCCCTGGTTGTCCTAGGAAGTCACTGATCTTCTTGCTATCATTGTAACTGCTTGCTGTTTGGGACTATTCTAAATATGCAAGTATTTGAGGATTTTGCTCAGCTTTGTATTTTAATTTAATCGACAATGGCTAATATTTCTGCAGTGTAATCAGAACCTGATTCATACTATGGTTATCATTTGGGAATTTCTTAAGGTTTTCTTTGGAAACTACAATTTTAGTTTGCATTCCCTTAAAATTTGAGCCTATAACCAGGACTGGGTCACAGGTAATTCAGTTAGGAGGTGAGCGCAGGTTGCAGGAGCTAAAGGACAGAGAGAAGGTGCTAAGGAAGGAGGAACATCTGAGAAGGAGCGCATTTCTAAGTTCACTGCTAGTGACAACTCGAGTTCAGCCACCTCCTGAGCTTCCCAGGGACCCTGTAGAAAGGGCTTCGCACATTGTCCCTTTGAAGGACTAGATTCGTGAGTGTGTACTTATCCACTGACTTGTGTCTCCTCCCATTGAGGTTTGTCCACAAGAAGTCTTATTGGCCTACCCTTCCCTTATGGTCTGCACCTGTGAATGGTCTGAACAAGTTTCTCTGACTTCAAAGCAAGCTCCAAAGCAGAAAACTAAAGAGGCCTGTGGGAAAGCCAAGTCCACCACAGCTGTAGTTAATGTCACAGATGTGCCAAAGCACCGTGATATGGGCACTCATAATTTCTCTGTTACTGTTAAAAGAATAATTTTTTAAGGTATAGTGGTGTGCTACTTTTAAAGATTACAGGGGTACAATTGTCCTGTCTTTGTGTCTAAATGAAAACCAAGAAGAAACTTTGAAATTAACAAGGTAGATAATTCTACTTTTGAACATAGATGTACGTATATTTGAAGATATAAATATATATATTTGCCTAGAAATATACAATTCTAAACACTCTTCTTATTTATAAAATGGCAAATAGCTCATCATGTTTATTTGACTTTGAGCTTTATTAATGAACAACTTAAACTTGAAGGATAAATTATTCTTGCATTAGTTATGAACAAATAGAATGGATGCATAAAATATCATTGACATTATATCTTTCTTAGAAAGTATTATCTTTTATTATAAAGAATAGGCCATATGGAATGATTTTTTTTGTCTCAGTAGAAATAAGAACCATGAAAGAAAATTATACTTTCAATTCTATATGATGGGGAGGGAAAACTCGATGGTCTCTCCTTAATTAGCAGACTTATCTTCCCTCTCTGAACTGAAGTTTAAAAAAACTTGCTCTCACACGCTACACAACTTGTGAAAAGTCCTCCCCAAAGGATTTTGAATATTCCTATAATATGATAAAGTCAGCATAAAATTAATTGTGGCAAGTCAAGAGCATGCACTTATAAAAACAGAAAAGGGAGCTAACTAGAGTACAGTATATAAAGAACATCTAACAATATTTAAGACAGATGATGGATTAACACTGCTACTGGTAATTGGGGATCTTATGTAACATAAGATGTTACAGATGGTAGGAATTATGGATATGAAAGGTCTCACTTTGACAGGCTTTGCCAGTGTTTTTAATAAATGTCCCATTCTAGCCTCAGACAGCGTTGAGTTGTCTGAGAAGCAGCTGCCCGTGCCATGTTGATTTAAACTACCTGTTATTAACCTGCTCAGTAACCTCAAGATAGGTAGTCTGTACCTTGGCAATGATAGTTTGCTTGGCATTCGTTTGCTCAGGGGGATTTCAAGTTAGCATTTCGTGGTTTTAAGTGTTGATTGTTGACATGAGGTTCAGGGTGGGAACCGTCATTGAAAACATCCTTCACCTCCCTTCCCAAACACTGCCACTCATTGACTGATTTGGTAGTGGCTGAATGACTTTTGGTGAGTACCCTGTACTCATGACTCCATATGGATATGCTGATGGAAGTTACACAATTCACATTATAGTAAGAGGAGGTAGGCACTCAAATAGGATCCATTTTGATGGCTATTATGATCAAGCTCAACACAATCATGTAACAGGATGGTCACGGTGAATCTAGCTAGCCTGAGGCAGATCTACAAAGAAGTCAAGAAAGCATTCCTGCCTCTGGCAGCAGAACTAAGCTTTGAAGACTGATGAGAAACATCCAGAGGGCTATAATAGAAGGCCAAGTGCCTTAGCTTTGGAAACAGACATAACAGCACATACTAAGTGGAGAAGGCAGGTGTTGTGGGTGATATACATGGATGTAGTACAGGTGATATGGTGTTATCTCTTCATCCCCACCTCTTCTTTCTGTGTATGAATGATGAAAACTGAGTGAGCAGCGAGGCTGGACTGGAAGATAAAAAAAACTATGGTGAAGGGCCTGGACAAAGAGGTTCTGCTTCCTGAAGGGAATAGATCTAGATGGATTCTAACTTGAGACGTGACGTGGCCTGTGTAGATAGATGACTTGGAAATCTGAATTCAAGACAGAAAGCCACCAATCACAGTTATGTTTGCACAAAAGATGTGTTTGTTATCTGGTTTTTGTTTGTTTGTTTCAAGCTTTGTCTTCCCTCATCCTCACCCCAGGAAATAGCAAAAGTATAGATAACTGTGTTTATGTGACACTTACCAGAAGTTAGGCCCTGTTTCAGAGAGTTGTTTTTTTTATTAATCTGTCTACAAGAGTGCTACTATTTAATTAACCTTATTTTTACAAAGGAGGACTTGAGCAGCAGAGCTGTGAAATAAGTTCTGCAGGATCTCATAACTTGAGTAATAGATCTGAGGTCCAAAATCAGGCACTCGCACCCTGGAGCCAAGTTATTCACAACTGAACAATGTCTATTCTCAGTTGAATGGAAACTGACTACATGTAAGCAGGGTGTGTGTACCTAGCATCCTTTACCTCCTTTATTCCTCAAAACAATATCCAGAGATAAAGGATAGCATTCCCCATGCTTTGTGAGTGATGAAACCCAGGCAAGGAGACTTTTGATTAGCATTAAAGACCAGAAAGCTAATTTTGAACTCAGACTACTTCCTTCTTTGAATAAAAACCTATTTTTGATCATTAAGGTGGTACTCCCCGGTAGAAAGTTCCAGTTGAGTACCATTGTGACTCTAAGGCAAACTATGAATGCAAAAGTTGCCCAATAGAGAATCGCCATGAAGCTTAGAAGCCGAAGTGTCTACAATTAACTAGAATAAATCTCCTAAGCTCCGACCCTCTTTACTTCTTCTGATGAGACTAGAGTTGCCCATTTCCTTGACTATCTTTTCCCCTAGTTGCTCTTCAAGAAAAGGGTCTTGATTTCTTTATCTGTATATCTCTATGACCATAATGCCAGTTCTCCTGAGTCAACTTCAGGATGTCTCCATGTGCACCAATGTAGAACTGTGCCCCACAGAGTTTTCAATAGGTGGGTTGTTTTTGGAAGTAAATTATCAGGAATTTTTCCAAAGCCCCTCTGAAACAGGCAACCTTTTCTCTAGCAGCCAATCCTCTGTATCATGTAGACACTCTAGATATGTCATAAATGCTACACAAACGTCTTAATGGTTCCCCTTTCAGCTGAGGCAAAGAGGGATTTGAGCACAACCAAGTGTGCCTACTTGTTAGAGATGTTACTATACAGATTCCTTCATGGGGAAAGTGTTGACCTTTCCTTATCCAAGGATGACGGCTGCCAGCTCTATGTAACTACTTAATTAGGCACACTTCAAACTTAGTTCCTCCATCACACTAGCCATCTTTCAAATGCTTAATAGTCCCAGAGAATGACTGTAGTGGGCAATACCAACAGGAAGCATTTCCATCTTCACAGAAATGCCGCTTGGGAAGGATGCACACATTTATAAAACATGTCCTTGAAATGCCTACGTCAAAACTCCCTGGATCAGTTTGTTTTTTCCAAGACTGATTTCTCAGCCCTCTTCCCAATCCATTGACTTGGAATGTTTTCCAGTAAGCCAAGGAATGTGCCATTTTTGCCTGTGCCAGTGTGGTTTCATTTGGGAAACACTGGTCTAGGCCTTTGTTTTCTAGCATGTTTGTCCAAGACTCTTCTATTCGAAGCCTTGGGTAGCACAAACAGGGAAGTGCTCAGCTACTAGACAGAAGGCTGAAGGTTCAAGCATACTGAGTGCCCCCTCAGAAGACAGTGCTAGTGAGCGGCTCCTGCAAGCCTCAGACCTGAAAACTTCATGTTTCTGTTCTCCTCAGCTCAGCTGGAGTTCACGTGATTCTGAACCAACTTGATGACAACTAGCCCCCAACTCTCCAGGATATCCAAAGAATTCTTTAAAAGCCAACAATAAGAAAATAAGAATTTTTTGTTTGCAAACAAAATCTTACCAGAAACTAATACACATATGAGTTGATCTGACTGAGGCGGGAATAATGGGCTTGGATACCTAACTGACTGCTCAAACTGTCCGTCTCACCTCCTAGTAGTCCTTCAGCGGTTTCTATGAAACAATAAAGAGGGAAGAGAGTTAACCTGACATTTTATGCAATATATTTGTGTGGCATCACTGCCCTGGTGGAAGTAGGAAGCCCAGCTTTGCACCTAAAGAGCTGCTGCTGGATTTGAACCATCAACCCTGTGGGCTGCAGTCACACTCACAACCACTATGCCACCAGGGCTCAGCCCAACCTGACATTTTTAAAACCCAGGGCTCCCAAGGTTCTGGAAGCTCTGCATTCTAAGTCTCTAGAGAATTTTTGAGGCAGAAAGGGAAAGTAAATGATGTGAAGCTGGTGCTATCCTGACCAACTGCTGCCTGGAGCTCAAGATAGGTAAGCTGATTCTGGAAACATGGGAAATATTTTACATGTGGATGACGACACACATTTCACTAAAAAAGGGGTGATGAATGCATGAAGCATATTGACGCATGGGTAGAACTGGAGGAAATGATGCTAAGTGATGCGTGCACACTCTTATAAGAAGTGTTTCACAGTAAATTAGACTGAGTGTCAAGTCAATGTAGTATTGATAAAAAGTAGGGAGCTAAATCACGCTGTGCCTCTCTATGCCCTGGGTTTGCATGGTCCTCATCCCGGTTTTCTGGTGTTCTTCACACTCTAATTTTGACAGCTACTATGTTCTCAAACCCCTAAAACTTGAACCTTGGCGTTTGAGACTCTGAAGGCCAGGAATTGATAGGCCATAGAGCAAGGGGAAGAAGAAGAGAAGCCCTTACAGTTTGGGTCGGAACGTGGGGCTTGTTAGCTGGAGGCTGCCTGCTGCTGGGCTCCCAAGGTCCACCTGCTCTCCTACAAAGGTGAAAGCTGTTGCCACTTGCAGCGACCCCCAACGCAAAGCTTGAAAGCCTGGGCCTGTAAACTGATGGTGAAATCATGATGATACATGCACGCTGAGCTCTGTCAGGGATGACTGCTTTGCAGTAATGAGGGAAGGAGGAGTCCTGGGGGCAGAGTGGGCTATGTGTCGGGCTGCATACAGCAAAGCCCACAGTTTGAACCCAAGAGCTGATCCTCAAGAGAAAGGGAAGGCTTTCCGTCCCATCAAGAGTCCCAGCCCCAGAAACTCCAGGAAGCAGCTCTCCCTGGCCAGTAGCATAGGAGTCAGAATGGAAATCGATCCAATTTGGTTTGGTCTCATTGGGTTGTGCAGTGGTTAGAGTACCTAGCTCCTGACCAAAGTCAGCAGTTCAAACCCCTAATGGCTCCTGGGTCAACCAGGAGACAGTTAGGTCTCAGTTTTGGTCTGAAGTTTAATTGTGGGGAGGGAGGGATACAAAACTCCACATTCTTTTATCCCTGAGCCATTGACACCTGCACTCGCCCTTTTGTCCAAATACATCTGGATGATCTCTGTAATGCCACCAGAAGAGCAATATCTCTCTAGATGAAGCTTGTCCTTCTTAAAATTCAAGTGCTCTTGGTATCAAAGAAATGCCCAAGTTCCTTTCCTGGATGTGCTATGCTAAGCTCTGAAGTGGATGACCTGAACATACAAAGAAAATGTTTCTTGCATTCTATTTTTATTGTCCTCCATCCTGCTAGCTTTGCCATTTGAGGTGTTCATATTGACTGAAGAGATGAAAGAAACAGTTATTCTTTTATAACATTTTTATTTTCATGGTTTCATTTATAAACTACAAGGCAGCCATATTTACTTAATTTATAAGAATGACACTTCATTAAATCAAATTGTTTTAATTAACTAATGAAAATTTCATTTGTCTACCACTTTTATGTTCACATTAGGGTTGGCCACTTTGATGACAAATTTTATAGCTATAATTAAATATTTCTAATAGATTTAGTTAAATTTTTCAAATAGTAAGCTATATTTCATCTCTATTTTATCATTCATGACAAACCTAATTTAGCCAAATGGCAGTCACCCAGCTTTCTGTAGCTTCTTTTCACAGTTCTGTGGTTTGCTTAAGAAAAACCTGGAGACCCAGATAGATCAGCACAGCAGTGTCCATGAATTCAGAGGTGTGCCCAGGATGGAAGGAAGTACTGCTCTCCCTGTTGTGATGTGTGACAGAGCACAAATCCAAGAAATCAGCACACCCCTGAACACACACACACACACACACACACACACACACACACCTCCCAGCTTCATCTCCGTAAACCCGGAGAGTTACAGCTGGATAGATGTTCCCTACATTCCATACAGTTCAGAAGCAGCCTTTTTGAAATTCCTGAACCCTGACCTTAGAGCCCAATTTTCAATTCCCCTCAACAATTTCTACATGTACAATTTGGTGATCTCAATTACATTCTTCCAGTTGTGTACTCATTCTCACTGTCCTTTTTCAAACCTCCTGTAATAATGAAGGCTGTGTATCAATTCGACTTCTCTACAGCTGGCAGTTCAGATGGGAACACTTCCATGAAGAAATCTTTAATACCAACCAATCAACTAAAAGGCCTTTTCCTGGGAGGTGGGGTTGTACTACTTCTATGATAAGAGGATCCTCAGGTAAACCTCATGCTTGCTTTTGGTTGGGTCTGATTCCTGTGTCTGGCTTATTATTTGACTCTCAATTCTTTGGACTTGAGCCATGGGATCTTGGAGGTCATCAGTAACCAGCCAAACTAGGCGCTATTTGCCTCTGCAGCCAAAAGCCTGCATTTGACCTGCCAATTGTCCCTCGAGTTTAGAATTTGCACACTCTATAACTATGTGAGAGCGAAATCTATTTCTCTCCCTGGTGTGTGTTTGTTTTACTAGTTTTGCTTCTCTGCAGATACAGTGAAAGACTCAGTCTAAGCCACTCCCTATGCAACAGCTTTCATTTCACCTGCCAGTAACTGTTAGTAATGTTGGTTCCAATAATTTAGTTATTTCATATAAGTGAGTTTATGCAGTATGAGAGACTTTAAAATGTTTCTGGAAAAGTGGAATTGGAAGATAATGAAATTGGGTTAGTCCCGGATAACTATAGAAACAAATTCATAGACACTCATTTGTGTGTAAGATAGAACTTTAGATCAAAAAGTAATTATATATTTAAGAAAACATCTCAACCTAGTACAGATTAAGTCCATAAGTCTGATATTATCCCATGTGTCCAATATCAGTCTACAAAAACCTCTTCAGACTCACACAACACATGCAATGAGGTCAAATGCAGGAAGATCACAGGCTAGTGGGTAGAAAGTCTTGTAGATCCAGTGGTGATGAAAGTGTCTCAGTGCTGGCAGAAGTCTCTATGTGACTCCTCCAGCTCCAGGGCTCTGGTTTCATTAGCGTAGCTCCATGTGTCTTATCAAAAGGAAAACAAATCAGAGAGAAAGTATGTCTGGTCTCTGGTGAGCTATTTATCTTCATAGAGCATCCAAATGAGGTCATCACGCTGTGACCTGATTGACAGTCTAAACTCCACACTTACTCTGAATAGTCTCAAATGGAAACCAGATTATGTAACTACCACAGAAAATTTCCCATGAACATTTTGAAGGCTCCTCACCTTTGTCCTTTGTAACTGAGTTATTTCCCTGAGCATGATATTTCAAGGTACATACTTCTGGCATGAATGCTTTCATCCTTGATCTAGAAAGCTGCCTTTCCCTTCTCCCTACTACCTTTTTCATCCTGCCCTACTCATGCATAAGCATGTTACAACTCCAGCCAAACCCCAGTGTTTCTCTTCCAAAGAATGTTTTCTGACTGCTCTCATCCTTAAGAATGCCTGGAACACCAGGCTGTTTCTGCTGTCATCTTCCCATAGTTCAAGTTGCTTTCCTAAGGGGTGGTTTTCATATTCACTTCTCCTGGGGACTTACTTCCTTTGGCTCCCAATTAAGTTGTAGTCTTTCTGAAAGTGGTGATAAAGTTAGAAATGTCTGTAATATCTCTTTACTGTTTTACCCTCACTCCTCTATTGGGCTACAATGCCCAGACAGAGGTCCTGTCCCTATCAGAACATAGAGGGGCTAACTTGCACAGTAAAGTCCAGAGCCCGTTACCTATAGGAATGTCTCCCCTGAAATTAGATCTGTCATCGGGTTATGTTTCCAGGGCTCCCTCTAGTGTCTTTGCCTTTCTTGGGTTGGCAGTAAATTCTTAAAATCTAGGAACTAAACTAGTTTTTCGTACAGTATTATGTCTCTTCCACCCATTTGAAGCCTCCTTGCTAGTGGCCAGCTTCTGGTTGCAGAGGCAAGTACCTCCAAGGGCATCCACGCAGTACATAAGCACTTGAGAATCTGAATGGATCCTGAGAAACCCATTCGCAAGCCTCTTCTTTTGACTTCCTCATGCCTAATCTTTAGACACTTTGGTAGATTCTGCTCAGAAGTCCCTTGATCACCCCCTACATCCAGCAGTCATTCCCTTCTGACAGAGTGGAAAACTAAGTCTCTTGCTCCCAGTTACACCCCCTGGGAGCATTGTCTTCACTAGGGTCCTTCAGGTCACCCTTGAGTCAGACTGTAGTACCTTCATCATACAATCTTATATTTTGTTGTTGGTAATACACACTCTATGACTACAAAAGAAAATTTGGTAGTCTTTAATTAGTCATCCCTGCCCCCTTCCCTACCCTGAGCAGATCCTGTCAACCATTGATCTGCTTCCTTTCGCTATAGATTTTCCTGTCCTGAATAGTTTATAGAAACTGAATTTTACACACTGTGTATAATGTTTATATATGTTATAGCATACATGTTATAGCATACATCAGTACTTCATTTCTTTTATGATCGAGTGATAGGCCATCCACTTTTGAGTGATTTCAGCATATTGAATAGACACATCTGTAGAGCTGACTCTAGTTTTCTCTTACTCGAGTTAATTAATCATTAAAAACCTAATTGGCAATACACTAAAATTGAGGTAGAAGAGACAATACAAGATTGTCTTTTTGTTGTTGCTAGACTGCTGCTCTTAAATGTCCAAGCTCATGCTAGCTGTTTCAAAGAACACTTAGCGTTTGGCTAGAGCAGCGGTCCTCAGACTAAGGCCCGTGGGCCACATGCGGCCCGCTGAGGACATTTATCCGTCTGGCCAGGTGCTTTTGCCATTGCTGCCTGTCCTGCTTAGCAGCCAACTCATCCTGTGCCCGCAGCGAATTTGGTCATAGTTGTTTGTTATTGTTGTTGTTGTTGCTTTAACTATAGTCCGGCCCTTCAATGGTCTGAGGGACAGTGAACTGGCACCCTGTTTAAAAAGTTTGAGGACCCCTGGTTATAAAGTGTCATAGCTACCTGTGATAAGCTGGTTTATTGCCCCAACCTGGCCATAGGAACATGTGAGATTAATCAGGTCATATTTTGCCTAGACGGCAAAGAGATAAATGGCTTGCCAAGGCCCACCCCCTTCTCTTTTGCTCTCCTGTGATCAGAACAGCATTCTGCTGCTTAGCTAGTTCTCTGCCTCAACCTGTGTGCCACCACCTGTGGGCTCAGCCAGCCCACGGATCCTGTCGTTAAAACTTGAGGCTGATGGATCTGATTGCCTGGCCTTGCCTTGCTAGCATCTGATATCCCATCCAGGCCTGCTTCACTGAGCTCCAGAGATACTGACTGTTGTTCACACACCACGCTGTTTGCTCCCTGGGGGAAGACTCTACCTGCCTGCTTTCTTGAACTTGGACCTGGGAGCCCACGTGAGTAGAAGGACTTCCAGTATATTAACTGTTCCAGAAAGTGAGTTGAAGCTGAGCCCTGGTGGTGCAGTGGTTGTGTGTGGGACTGTGGCCCACAGCAGCAGCAGCTCTCCAGGAGCAAGGCTGGGCTTCCTACTCCCACCAATGCAGTGATGCGGTGTGGGGGGGGGGGGGAGAGGGGGAGAAAGAGAGTGAGTTGAACAGAGCTCTCTGTACTGTTATGTGGACTAATGAGTTACATTTTTTCTCACTGTATAAGTATTCACGTGTGTGTGTGTGTATAAGTGTCCTGGCTTTGTTTTTTTAGACAACCCTGTCTAACATACTACCTAATATCCCATGGTTTGCTTACCAAAATCAAGCAGTGAATCAAAAGCTGTTACTCAAAAAGGGGCTAGTTACTGGCAAGAGAAGGCAAATGACAAACATTTGCTCCCAATGTCCAGAAGTCTGTGGTATGATTCTCCTGTGGTGTTTGTTCCCACAACTCCTGAGACTGTTCTTTTCCATGAGCGTTCCAAATGTCCTTAGATCTGCGAGAGTATAAGCATCAGGTAGTAAAATGGCATACACAGCATTCCAAATTACTGCAGTCTTTTTTGTGTTCAGCTCCACAAGCATTCAAAGCTGAAGAGGCCCTGAGGATGGATAAAAGTTTTATCTATGTATTAAATATATAATACATTTATATAAATGATATATATAAGTATACATATATATTACAAAACACATACTAGACTACTCATACTGCCTAATTCGTGGGAGGTAGTAAGAAGTGCAGCAATATGGCTTTTGCCTTGAAGTGAATAGTTTTAAATAGTTCAGACTATTAAACCTTCAGAGATTTTACTCAGGCAAAGATAGTAGCAACCTGAACATTTATTAAATGTATCTCCACTCACTAATTCACATATATCTTATTCAAGTATCTAAGGCCTTGATACTTCCTAGTGTTCAGATGCAGTCAAAATTATGCTATCGATAAAGTGGCCCATATAATGTTTAACAGAGTGCCAATTCTGTCACACGAATTCCACAGTCTTGAGGCCAGTTTACGATAGTATGATTTTGGCCATGTCAAGTAAATTTAGTAGTTTCTTCAATGGTCCTTATATATTGATCTGGATACAAGGCAGTTCCCAGGTCCCGTTGCATTATAAAAATGCCTAGAATGTATTCTGGTTTATTCTAGGTGGTACGCTGGTCTATCCATGTGAGATGATGGCTGAAATTGCCATCACAGCCTGCTTAAATGGAAATTAATCCAATTGTTCTCCCAGATTCATCTGACTTCTGCAGAGGCTGGATGGCTGAGTGAAATTAGTATGTAATGGGTAATATCAACTCTGCTTCTTTTAGGTTGATAATAGTAGTGGTGATTTCTACATGAATCCTAAGGAATTCAGTGTTTCTTTGGGTTTATTAATTTTGTAAGGCAGAGGATCTCCAGGGATTTCTTCTTGTCTCTTACAACCATAATTATTCTCAGCTCATCTGTTAGAGAGCCAGTGGGGGTATTCCTCCAGTTTCTAAATCTGTCTATTCTAATTTTAGATTTAGGAAAAGGAGAAATAACTGCAGAGGGAAACCTGGACCAACCGAATCCACTAAGAGTCAGACTGGTACCCTTCTTGACTAGTGGGACAACAGGGGCTTTTTGAGTCCCAGTGAATTTGCACACATTTAGATCTAGTGTCTATAATTGGGGTGGGGGTGGAGAGCTAACTCCTCTCATTTCCCTAATGCACAGTTAATCTAGTAAATTGTTGCAGGTACCATTTTCTTTGGAGAAAGTATGGCTTGTGCCTGAGTATATGGTTTGGAATGAACCCTTTCTCAAGAAGACCTAGTGTCTTATTTATCTAGTGCTGTGATAACAGAAATACCATAAGTAGATAACTTTACAAATCCATGTTCATTCTCTCACCATTCAAGCAACTAGACGCCTGAATGCTGACTCTAGGGAAAATCTTTTCTGGGGGGGGGTGGGGGGTGGGCATCATTGCCCTCTGGTGGTTATGGAAGCTACCCAGTCTTGCTCCTGGAGAGCTGCTGCTGGATTTGAACTGCCAAGAGAATGGGCCGCAGTCCTACACTCAACCACAACACCACCAGGGCTCAGCCTGGGAAAATCTTTGTTTATCAGCTCTGGGAACATGTCTGTGTGTCTTTGTAACATGTCTGTGTGTCTTTGAAACCTTTGTAACATTTGTGATTCTATGGAGATCTCCATATGTCCTAGAATGCATCTTCCCCTGGATCTAGTAGCTTCACAGTGCAGGGATCATAGTCAAACAAACACATTCTCTCACTTTCTCTATTTCTCTCTCTCTCTCTCTCTCTCTCTCTCTCTCTCTCTCTCTCTCTCTCTGTCTGTGTGAAACACATTCATTCTCTTTTGGTACAAGTAGCTCCCTTTCCATATGTTTATTTCTCTCTCCTTTTATATATTGAAGCATAAAAGGTATTACAGACCACACCCCCTTCTATTGAATCAGGGCTGTGGCAGAATTAAGAGTATTCTTCTTGTTGGTTTATCACATCAGACCACACCTTGGGAGATTATCATTTATGTACCACCTTACATCATAATATAATTGCCAGACCTGGGAGTTATGGCCCTGGCAAGTTGACATACATTTTAGGTAGACACAATTCAATCCATGACACCTGCTTTCCTTTTAATCAGGAGGTTCTGGGTAGTATCCCATTGTGTCTACGAACATTTCTTTATCCATTCTTCCACTGATGGGAATTTTAGGTTGTTTCCAACTTCTTGCTATTGGGAAGAGCCCTGTGATGAACACAAGTGTACACAATGTCTGTCCAAGTTTTCAAGAATGATAATGGCAATAAATGTCTAAATGTGGTCTGCATATAATTGATGTATGTGGTGATAAGAGTTGCATGAGCCCCCCAAAAAATGATTTAGAAAAAAGCCTCCTACTTGTTGAGGGATATTCCCTGCAGAGGATTGCTGGGCCATATGGAATTTCTGTTTCCAGTTGTTTAGCACCAGATTGCTTTTCCCTGTAGTCACACATAATTATATTCTCACTAGAAAAGCATTAGGCTTCCAATTTCTCCTCAGCCTGTCTGACAATTGTTATTTTCTGCTGAAAACATTGACCAAGTCAAAAAGTACATTATTGCATGGATGGACCTGGAAAAAAATAATACTGAATGGAATTAACCAACCACAAAAGGACAGATAATATATGAGACCACTATTATAGGAAGGAAGAGGGAAATAAAAAAGGTAAGGATGTTCATATTAGTACTTCCTCAATGCAAGAACACTTTGTTCTATTAAATTGGCATTCCATGATGTTCACATTCCTGACATGATCCCTGAAGACAAATGTGTGCATAAGCAAACATGGTGAAGAAAGCTGATGGTGTCTAGCTGTCAAAAGTTACAGCATCTGAGGTCTTGAAGGCTTAAAAGTAAACAAGTGACTGTCTAGCTCAGAAGCAACAAAGCCCACATAGAAGAAGCACACCAGCTTGTGTGACCATGAGGTGTCAAGGAGATCAGGTAGTAGGCTTCAAAGAACTAAAAATTATATCATTATATATCAGGGGGAGTACAAGTTGAGGACCCAAAGCCCACCAATAGGTAAAGCTACATCCCTTTACAAAGAGGTCACAGGAAGGAGATGAGTCAATCAATGTATAGTGTAGAAACAATGAAATATGTGACTTTCCTCTAGTTCTTAAGTGCTTCTTCCCACCCACTATCATGATCCAAATTCTACCATGCAAATCCAGCTAGACCAGGGCATGTACACTGATACAGATAGCAGCCAGAAATGAGCAATTCAGTACAGATGATCCCTTCAGGACAAGTGTTGAGAGTGGTGATACTAGGAGCGGGGAGGGAAGATGGAGTAGAAAGAGGGAACCAATTGCAGGGATCTACATATAACCTCCTCTGAGGAGTATGGACAGCAGGGATGTGGATGAAGGGACACATTATAATGTGACAAAATAATGATAATTTGTAAATTGTTAAGGATTCATGGTTGAGGAGAAGTGGGGAGGGAGGGGAAATATGGAATGCTGATTCTGGAGACTTAAGTGGAAGGAGGATGTTCTGAGGATGATGATGGCAATAAATGTGCAAATGTGAACTGCATACAATTGATGTATGTATTGATCATGATAAGTGTTGTATGAGCCCCCAATAAAATGATTTAAAAATAAAATAATAATAATTAATTAAAAGATGTTCATACTAAAGGGAATGGTCTTTGGAGTTTGGCAGTCAGGGAGAGTAAGAGAAGGAAGACAAAAGCCATGGGCTAGGGTGCTGTGGCAGTTATATAACTTACTGTCGACTGGAGGAAGGGGTGGAGTCTAGCCTGCTAATCAGATTGCAGCTTGGTGACCTCACTTGAAGGCATGACAGAGATAAATATCTCATGAGAGGCCAGACACTCTCTGCTACACAATCATGTTGACAAACCACATGGAGCTAGTCTGATGGAGTCAGAACCCTGGAGCTTGAGGAGCCACATGGAGATCACTGCCAGCACTGAGATGCTTCCACTGGGACTGGATACACAAGACTTTCCAACCATTGACCTGTGATCTTACTGCATTCTGTGACATTGCATGTGTTGCGTGAGTCTAAAGAGGAATTTATAGATTTGTATCGGACATATGGGCCAATATCAAACTTATGGACTTGATCTGGACTAGGTTGGGATGTTTTCTTAATATACAATTGCTCTTTGTTCTATAGTTCTCTCTTACACACATGAGTGTCTCTGGATTTGTTTCTCCAGTCAACCCAGACTAACACACACACAGGTGCTGGCAGATATTCATTTGGATGAGAAGCATGAAAGCAGAAATCACGAGCAGGAGAGGGACAAACTCTTGAGGGGACTGATGCTTGGTTTAAATTGTCAAATACAAAATTGATGACATGAATCCAGGAGATGGAATCTAACATCTGGTGGTGGGTAATGAGTGGTTTGACCTGTTGAATGCAGAGTTGATTGTCAGAAGTATAAAATACTTCCCATCTAATACATAAGAAAAATAAATTTTAAAATGTAGATGATCTGAAATGTAAAGCCTACCTAATTTACAATACATTTTTTAAACAATCTCCGGGTCTGTGGATTGATTGAGATGAGGAAGTTGGTTGATAACTTGTGACAATCTACTATGGTACTGAACTCAAATGTTCACTGCCATGTGAATTCCAATTTAGAGAGAACCTATAGGACAAGGTTGAAACTCCAGGGAGTTTTCGAGGTTGTAACTCTTGACAGGAGTAGGGAGAGCCTCACCTGTCTCCTGTGGAGCTGGGTTTGGAACTGCTGGTTTGGAACTTTTTCAGCTCAATGTACAAGCCCCTACACAACCAAGACTCCTCATCAGACTGAGAGATCTTTGTCTTTTGTGCGTTAGGCAAGACGCTAGTATACCTCTGACTCGACCAGAATTCTCTGTGAGGCAAAGCATTCTTGTCATGGGTACTTCCTTGGTGTAATTTAGGGAGCTGTATCCATCTTGTCCTTGTCAGGCAAGTGTTGATACGTGACCTTTGTGTCTCTAAAATTCCTATGATTGCTGCTTGGTGGCATTGATATGGTTCTAACTCATAATGGTATATTAGAACACAATATTGCCCAACTCTCTGCCATTGTCACAGTTATTATGTCGGAGCTTATTGTTGCAGCCACTGTGTCTATCCATCTTACTGAGGGGCTTCCTCTTTCTATGACTCTCTCTGAATAGGATGTCCTTATTCAGTGACTGGTTTCTCTTGACATCAAATCAAACAAGAAAATTTTGCCAGTCTCACGTCAAAGAAGCATCATGGCGTTGCTCACTCATTGTCATCAAGTTGTTTTGACTGATAGCAATTCCGTAGGACAGAGTAGAAATTTTATTGAGGTAGAATTTACATATCATACAATTAATAGTTCAATCGTATTAAGAAGATTTTGGGTCCATCACCACAAACAACTGAAAAATATTTTCATCCTTCTCCTTGCATTGTTGCTGGCTACTCATTTCCTCCCTTTCTTGTGCCTCCAGGTAATTACTAATCATGTGGCTCTTTTGTAGATCCACCCAGTCTGACATCTCCATTTAGAAAAACACACAAAATGACAGCAAAAAAAAAAAAAAAGAATAACAAAGACTGAGCAAGAATGACCAAATACAATAGAAATTCAATAAGAAAACAGAAAAATATTATTTAAAAACAAAGAAGAATCTATTCAAAATGGGTCAAAGTGGGGGAAGGTGTTGTTTAATGACAAGGTGTTAAATCCAGCCTAACTTTAGCTGCTAAAATCCACTTGTCAATGCCTTAGCCTGATATTAAGGTCATTCACATTTGTAGACTATTCACCATAGGATTCACCAGAGACTCAAGCATATGGAAGGATCCTGCATATGGATTTAGGGCTTCTACTATATCTCCAGTGTTCTATAAACTGGGTACTTTGAATGCAGCTTCAATTATGTCCCACCTTCTGGGTTTGGATTAATTCTACTAAATTGGTTTGTTTATTTTTAACAATTCAACAGACTGACAACTTTCATATTATACATTTCAATAGCTCACTTGCATTCTTAGGAATTGTGAAGCTATCACTACAATCAATTCCAGGACATTTCTTCTTCCTGTACTCAGTGTTCTTGATGACAATTTACAAATGCTCTAGTTTTCAGTGCTGAAAGTATCAAATATATTCTACAAAACATCTGTAAATTTAGGTGGGGTATATCAAGGTCATATTTTGACCACCATGGATGATTTTTCAGCTTCTATTTGAACTTACAGATGAGCAATTAGAGGTCTAGTGTAAAGTCAGCCCTTGGCCTTGTTCTCACAGATGGTATTGAGCTGCATTATTATCTCTATTCACAGATATAATCAATGTGGCTCCCATGTATTTCACCTCGTGAGAACCAGGTACATAGTTGTCATTAATATTGTTGGAAAAAAGGGGTGTTTGCAATGAGTGAATCTTGCAGAATTCTGTCAGGAGTTCTCCATTTTTATCTTCAGTTAGCTTCATTTTTATCATCAAGGCTATATTTTTCAACTGATCCTTCCTCTATGTTTTCAACTTTTCATTCCAGTCACCTGCAGTTACCAATCTTGATTGCACGTGTGATCAGTTTCAAATTGAATAAGTTGGTAGCATTCTTCAATTTCTTCATCATTGGTTTTAATGATTTGTGCACAAATTTGAGTAATACCCTAATTAAATGGTCACCCTTGAGGCTGTATGGATATTATCTCATTACAATTACCAGTGGATCTCCAGATAGATCTCAAAATGTCTTTTTCTATAATGAATGCCAGACTGTTCTTTTTTAATTTATCATCTCCTGCATAGTAAACCACATACTTGCCCAGTTAGAAAGGCCAGTAATAGTCCATTCAATTCACTATGCCTGACATATTAAGTTTTTGTGATTTAGGTTATTTTTGATGATTTATATTTTTCCTAGTTTCCTACTTCATACATTCTACAGTTCACTTAATGAATGCTTGCAGTGATTCTTATACCCCTTTCAAGCCAATGAGTCCATCTCAGTGAGGGTATTTTTAACATTTATAATAGACCTTTGAAGCAACAGAGTTTTAAAGGTTGGAATACTATCTTTATTACTGAAGTTCTCAATGAATTTGAAAGGGAATTCTGTGCTGGGTCCTCTCTTAGAATTCAACTGGGAAATCTGTATACAAATCCCACATAAAAACTCCAGCTCAACACTCATATATCCCTAAGCATGCAAAGAAACTCTGGTATCTCAGCCTCATTAAATATAGAGCAAGGGTTAGTACATATTTTATTTATGGTCAGGTAGTAAATGTTTAAAGCTTGCAGGTCATGTAGTCTCTGCTGAAATTATTCAATTCTGTTGCAGAATCAAATCATCATAGTCAATACTTATAAGTGTGACTGTGTTCCAATATAATTTTATTTAGAAAAGCAGATAGCTAGTTTATAGTCCATAGTTTTCCGCTATCTTACCGCAGGCTACTTTTGAAACCAAAATGAGTTCGTGTGCCCCTGTTGGTTAAATGTTGTGCTTTCAATATCAAGGTAGGCCGTTCAAATGCACCAGCAGCACCATGAGAGAAAGATGAGACTATCCATTCTCATAAAGATATAAAATTTTCAGAAAAATCTATATCAGGCCTAGGAGTCAGAATCAACTAAATGGCAATGGTTCCGATTTTGTTTTTTAACTGAGATGAAGCTTATAGTCAACCAGCTACTAGAGGCACATTCAGTCAGGTGGGCTAACACAGTTAATATGAAATAAACAATACTTATGACTTCCACCCTCTTTGTGTAACATCTATATAATCTACTAAAATGTATGATGTCCAGATTTCTGCCAATAGATATTGTTTATACAGAGTCTTTTCTAGTAGGACCTATTTTGCTACTAGAATTTAGTGTGTCTCTATCTTTTGAAAGCATTTGAATCTCTTTATGGGTCTTATGACACAGAGGATTTCCGTGACATGTGACCATCACTCTGAAAGGAACCCCCAGGCCAGGCTTTAGGTTCTCAGAACAAAGGGAGACTAGTTGCCTCAGACACCGCCGGGCAAGTTAATTGCATTGGCAAAGGAAATTCAAGTGACTCAAAAGTTTGAGATTGACCATTTCATCTAGATCTAACCACATGCTTTCATTTCAAATTTTAGTGTCTTGATCATTCCCAGTACATGTCCATTTTTCATGAGAAATATGGCAAGACTGGATGGATAATTTAGCGAGTTACACAGTACATTTTGAGTTTGATTTTGGTAGAAGTCGCATCCAAGATAAACAAGAATGTATTTCAAGGTGATCATGGAAATTTTCGTGTTTTCAATCTGTGGTTCAAACTAATCATTAAAGGATGAGAGCCTGCCATTGCCTTTCTGTCAGAGACACTTCAGAAGTATCCGTTCAACACTGTCGTCCCTATAGTCATCATTCTGTCCAAATAGGCAACCGCAAAGATAGCAGCCATTTGAGCTTCAGTCACTCATTTGGAGAGGCACTTGCTTTAGTGGGTGTTTCATCACATTCACCCAAGGGTGATAACAGGCATAGTTGTGATGTCATCGCATTCCCCATGGAGAAGGAGCACAGAACTACAGAAAAGTTCAAAGGCACAACCAAAGCAGTCTTATTAGTCAAGATCTTCTCATAAGGTCTCACCAAGAGACAGTCCTGTAAACAGGGAAAATTTAATATAAAATATGATGAACTCTTACAATGGATTAATCATGAATGGGTAACTAGCAATCTCAGTAATTTGCAGAATGACAGAGAAATCCATTGGGTTGCTCTGGTCAGAGCTGCTTTACAGCCACCAACAGATAAGTGGACCCTGGTAGGACTCACAGCCACACCGTCATATAGGAAATACCCCTCGCAGTTGCAACTGGTCACAGATGGTAAGAAAAAAATGGCTAGAAAGCTGGAAACATCCCGTTTTCCCACTGACCCTCAATGAGGAGTCCATGGAACTCCTGCCAGAACGCCAAGAGTTGAGCACTCCTGCTTCTATCCAAATGCGTGATTCAAGGCTAGAGCAAGAAGGAGCACACCTCAATCTGGAAGAAAAGCTCCTTCCTCCTGCTGTGTCTCTTCTGTGCCTCATAGTCAAGAAAACTAAGCTCACATAAGCTCGCAAAGGGGAAATAATGACAGGGTCCAGCTTCACAATCACAGAACAAGCAAGGAAAGGTGGGTTTAGAGCGGAAAGGCAATGAATGAAAATTTAGTACCAAATATCAATTATGAGAATAAAATCAGCATTCTCTCCAGTTGTATACTTTGTAAAAGCAACTTGATACTTTATTTTATGCTATCTTATTTAATCTCATCTAAAGGATGAAGAGATTGAGGTTCAAAGACGATGACCTACCTAGAGTCTCCACAGCTAGTGAATGGCAGTCAGGTGGAGCAGTCAGGTGTTTGGGGCATTAAAAGGAACAGCTGGACATTCTCTGCCTACCTGTATGGAGATGAGGAGGAAGAGTGAATGCCTTGATTATCTCAACGAAACCGTGAAATCCAAACTCTCTGTCTTGGAGATGCTGATGACTCATAGTAAGCCTCTGTTGGTTCTCAACCTGTGGGTCGCGACCCCTTTTTTTTGGGGGGGGGGGTCCAATGACCTTTTGACAGTGGTCACCTAAGACCATCAGAACACATGTCTTTCTGATGTCTTAGGAAAGAAGACAACTGCTCCTCTATTGTCTCCAAGCCAGTCCACCCACATGCAGATAGGTCTAGATAGGAGTACCCAGCGTGAAGACTGTTACCATGCTACACCATGCTTCAAGGTGAAATTTCATTGAAATACATAATTCACAGTATATAATTACATAATGGTTTTGTGATTAATCGCTATGTTTTCATTATGCTCAATTTGGAACAACGAAAATACATCCTGCCTATCAGATATTTACATGACAATTCCTAACAGTGGCAAAATGACAGTGATGAAGTAGCAACCAAAATATTTTTATGGTAGGAGGTCAGGAAGGCTGAGAACCACTCCTCAGAGACTCAGTACTACGGTGCCATATTGCTTCTGGGAGGAAATCTTCATGGGAGTAGGAAGTCTTATCCTTCTGCCAAGGTGGAACTGGCGGGTTTAAATTGCTAGGTGATGTTAATCATGGTGGCCCAGTGTTCCTAGACACTCAATTTTGAATATTCCATGAAGCTTACAGTGTAGAGCAGGGATAGAAAGCTCTATTTCAAAGGACCATTCAGTTCATCTTTCTTTTGCAGGGCTGAGAAGCAAAAGTTAGGAGATTTTGCAGCAGTTCACATAGCCATTTGAAATGTAACCATTTAAAGTTTTGACAACCATGCTTCACACACAAGCTATGTGTTCTAGTCAGGGTTGACTAGAGAAAAAAACCCAGGGAAACTCATATGTTTAGAGAAAAGCTTTCTATCAGAGAGCTACCGTATATTACGGAAAAAATCTCAATCCAGATCAAGTCTACAAGTCTGATCATAGCCCACAAGTCCCCTATTAGTCCACAAATTCCTCTCCAGACTCTTGTAGCCACTTGCAATGATGCCAAATTCAGGAAGGTGGATGAAAAAATCTTGTGGATCCAGTAATGGTGGACGCATCTCCATGGCATTGGCTGCCGTCAGTGTGACTCCATGTGGCTGTCAACAGGAAGGTGAAGCAGAGAAATGGTGTGACCTGCTTTCAGGGAAGAAGTGAGGAAATTTCCAGAATCCTCATGGCAAAGCCATGCCCACAAGAAGGCATCAGGCTGTGACCTGATTGACAGCCTCTTCACCCCTTCACTCTTAATATCCTCAAGTTGACATGTGATTATATAACTACCACACTACGTTAGATAACATTTAATTATAGTATTGGTTAGTGGACTGAAACCTGGTCTAGAGCAAGATATAGATACAAAAGAAGTAAATACATGTACCACTACAAAGTATAAGAAAGGCACAAACACAAATAAGTGGACTCTGTAATAGACATAGTGAATGATATCATTTAAGCCTATGAATCAGGGAAAGTTGTGTGAGGAAAGACATCAGAAAGAAGACCAGAGTTGACATTAGCTGGGCAAACAGTGAAAGATGGAACAATTTGGGCAGAGGAAACAGTGCCAGGGAAGAAGAGTTTGATGCAGATATTTGAAGAGGGGAAGAGACATCCATACACACAGTAATACATTTGGAGCATAGAGAGAACAAGGGAAAAGACTGGGGAGACTGACTGGCAAATGATGGTCACATCACAAGAAGTCTCATGAAGAGAGGAGGCCTTCAGGTGGTACTGTCTGGGAAATAGCTGAAGTTGTTGGAGAAGGGGCAGGAGAGAGATAGGACAGGTGTACGGCAAATGCTTGATTCAGTCACCTTATAAACTCACAGGCAGGCCCATGAAATGCAATGACTTTTGTCATCTTTCATGGGAAACCCCCGCTCTTGGCCCTCACCTTCACCCTCACGAGCCTGCAGTCCTTTCACACGTGTATGGTGATGCATTCAAAGAGAATTCAGACCATCTTTCCATTTCATAATGTATATGTTGCCCCAGGCCTTATAAGATAGAGCAGGGAAGGAACCAGAGCACCTCTTCTCTAGAAGTTGAGATGGTTCAGGGTCCTGGATAAAAGCACAGGGTGAGGGGTCAGAAGACCTGGTTTCTCTTCTGGCTTAAACCTACGTCACACTTTTCACCTACACCTCTGGAGCCTGATTTCATAAGTCGCAGGGACCAAGAACGTATATCATGTCTCTACAACCTCCAACTATATAACTTTAGTCAAATTACTTACCTTCTCTGGGTTTCTCTGTAGATAATGATTGCACCTGACGGACAGGCTGCTTTGAGTGGTAAACGAGTGACACGATGGGGCTAGCATTGTGGTGATCATGTGGAAAGCACACAATATTGGTTACGGTAGCCATCCTCCCTTGATCTTTCCAGATCTGTGTGGTGCGAGCAGGGACTAGATCATGATAGCCTCTCACGAATGATAGCCTTGAGATACAGTGGGGTGAAGTATCTTGCCTCAAGATCATCTGGATGCAGAGTGGAAAATCAGCCCTCAAAAGCCCATCTTTTGAGTCTCAGTCCCTCTAACTGCACACCTCAGAACAGAGTGACTCTGGGCAGCTCAACAGCGTTCTGTCACTTCCTCTATCCACTGTTACTGAGTTGATTCAGACTCATAGAAACCCCAGAGGACAGACGGGAATGGCTCCATGGTGCTTCAGAGCCTGTCATTCTCTCCTGGAAGCTGCCGGGCTCATCTCTCTACTGCTGACTGGCTGGTGGGCTCCAGCTGCTGCGCTGTGGTTAGCAGCCCATGGAGCCACCAGGGTTCCTGAGTCTCTAAATGTGCCCATCAGTAAAGTAACAGGGCTATCGATCAGCATACTTTCCAAGTTCCTGTCCTGCTCCAACTCTTCCGAGTTCTAGAACCCACTCTGGGTTCTCTCACATTTGAAACATTACTGTGAGGGCTAGGTTGCTCGCACAACCATCAAGAAAACAGAACCAGCAGCGGAGCGCATCCTCTGGACCCTGAGATCCCTGTGCACTGTCTTCCATGCTTTGACCTAGAGGAGATTGGTCTTGTCCAATGCACTTAGGCCATCCTACGGCCCGTCCCAGCAGTGGGAAGAGGTTGCAAAGAGCTATAGGAATTGTTGGCATTTTGGAACCGAGTCACTGAAAGCCGAGCTCCATCCCCTCTTATGCCTACCCCAGGCAAGTTGGCATAGAGCCACCCACGTTTAAAGCCATTTAAACAAAGGGGAAATGCATTTCTAGTTTTCTTCAACATGCGGGGAAGCATGTCCACTCTGGTCCCTCTGTGCTGGCTCTCGGGGTCGCTGGCAGGGACACTTGGCCCGGCCCTTGCCAAGCCTTGTAAGCATGGCCACCTTCCTTGCGAAGGTCTGGGAGCTGTGAGTCCTGTTCTGGGCTCCACAAGTTCCCTTGTCACAGAAAATGCTCCTTCTGACACTGTTCCCTTTTAGAGAGAAAGTAAATCATAACTTTTCACTTAAGCATTTCTGCTTCTAGTCAGACCTACTTTAGCCTGAAGTTGAAAAAGAGTGTATTTGGTTGGATCACATTTAAACTCGGTCTAATAGATATTTGCTTAAGGGGGAAAAAGGTTGAAGAAAAAAGGGAAATGTCAAAACGGAATAATAAAACGGTCTATAAACAGAAGCAGGTTTTCTGCGATACGTTACCCTGATAAACCCGATAATGGTTCCCAAATGCACGGCGCTGGGCTCATGCCAAGCTGTCCAGTGCGTTCATGGGGAGGAGGGGCCGCCGGGTTATTTTTCATTTCACCGTAGCCAAACCATGACCTCATCCTGAAGGAATTCGCTCCCACCAAAGAGCTGCATCGAGTTCTTTGTCGGCAGAAATTCATTTGAATGTGGATTCATCGGAAACATGTGTGGTCACAGAAGTAGCCGGGAGGGAAATGGGGGGTTGGAAAAAGTGGGATTTTCAAGAAAAACTTTCTCTTTGTTTTAGTGAAACAAGTTGGTCCTGGCAATGCCTTAGGCCTGTGATAAAGGCAGACTCTGTAACCGCTGCACGCCCTCTCCCGCCCCAGGGAGGATGCCCAGACCCCTTCAGTGAGTGCAGTCTGTCTCCCATCGTCCATCGGGGGTAGGGCTTTGGGAGAGACTCAGCCTTCAGAGTACTGCAAGCTTAGCCAACCCGCAAATAGCTTAAAGATACTAGTGCTCTCCAACCCCCCCAACACACACACACACACACACACACACACACACATAGCAGACTCCTTGCCCTCAAGCCGATAGCAACCTGACAGGAAAAGCTAGAACTGCTCAGCAAGTTCCTGAGACTGTGCAGCTCTCTATGAGCAGACAGCCTCGTCTTTCTCTGTAAGAGCAGCGGGTCGTTTCCAACCGCTGACTTTGCAGTGAGCAGCCCAAGGTGTAACCCCTATGAAATGGGCGTGAGCAATGACGACAAAGGGAGTGCCGCAAACCTGATCAAACATCCTCCGTTTGGGGATTCAGCTTTGCATATGCTCTCTCCTCCATCCAGCAAATGAATGAGATACGACCATTTCCTGTTTACAGATAGAAAAGCTGTGGCTTGGAGTGGCTCACCTTCTGATGGCACGTGACTAAGTAGTAGTTTAATCAAACTTCAAGCCTAAATTAGTTGAATATGAAGCTTGCTGCTCTTCCTAATTCATCCACAGGCAGAAGTCTTAAAGGAAGTGGGAGAAAAGGCATTCAGGCTGGAACATCAGGGTAGAATTCATGTAAGAGGAATCACTGAGTGAAGTGTGGTGGGCAGATAGTGTTTGGATCATGAGAGATGCATCCATACAGAATAGACATCCAGAAGAAGTAAGCTGACCCCTGCAAAGATGGAGATGGTTTAACTCTGAACCAAAGTAGTGGGGAAAATGGGAAATGTCTCTGGAACCTGGATCATGGACAGCTTCTTGGATGATTCTCAGATGATGGTACAGGCTTGGGAAATGGGTGGGAACAGACAAGTTGTGCAAAAGGAAATGCCTTGAACCATCGTCTGGTCGCAGGGTGAAGAGCAGGGAAACTGAGGTAGAGAGGGAGATCAGAGAGACACGAAGAGCCAGGTGAGGGCAGAGCAAGTAGGGTGGGAAGGAGAGGCAGAAGAATCATCTACAGCATAAGCTCTCAAGTTTACTTAGACTACTGCCCATCTTTTCAGGAGCCCTGGTGGCAGAGTGACTATGCATTGGTCTGCTAAATACAAGGCCAGCAGTTCAAAACCACCAGTCATTTTGAGGGAGAAAGAGTTTCTAATGCTTTGAAGAGGCAGTGTCTTAGGAACACACAGGGCAGTTCTTACCCATCCTCTTGGGTCACCACAAGTCAGAGTCAACTACATGGAAGTGGGTTTGGTTTGAATTTGCCCCTTTTTTGGAAAAAACAGAAAGAGACTCAATTTCCCTGGTGCTTAAAACTGTTGGCATCATAGCCTGCAACCCAAGATAGAGGGTAGGTCACTGCTTTGGACGCTTCCTGCATCATTCCAGCACCTCTCCCCAGGGAGAAGATCTAGAAGATTCAGCAGTTGTCTATATATGCCTAAAATGGAAAGAGATAGGGGTTGCAGCCCACAGAGTTGGTGGTTCAAATCCAGCAACAGCTCTCCAGGAGCAAGACTGGACCTCCTCCTCCCACCAGGGACCAGTGATGCCCACACAAAAAAAATGGAAAAAGACAACCCAGAAGGAATCCTAGATCCCTGAAATGAGCAACTGGGTAGGTGTCAGAAGCAGTCACTGAAATCAGAATGAATTTGTATATGAATTAATAAATCTTGCTTTTGAGAATATGCATTCAGAGCCAGCTATTTCTATTGCACTAGTTCCTGTGTCACTGGATTAGATGGCATTTTTTTGACCGCATTTTTCTTTAGCTCACCCAGGCTCCTAGCACAAGTCTCAGCACAGAGATCCGACTCAAGGAACAGTTCTGAGCAAGAAAGAGCCATGCAATCATCTCATACGTGTCCCCAGCAAGCAAAACTTGACCCACCAACAGAGCCGAGCTTGGATAAACAGAGGAACATGTCAGCAGTTAAAAGTGGGCTCTAGACCCAGGCAGAACTACTTTCCAGGACTGTCATCTGGCAGGTTTTAGGCAGGATGAGATATGGAGTAAGCATGGACCTGACCCAGCCTTTTGCCCTCTCTGGATTGGCAATGGATCCATGTTATCAATAAAACATCATTACCAAAGAATTCAAGAGACCTGCCCAAAGTGGATGATAAAAGCACCTGCTTGCTTTTCTCCCCAAGCTCTTCTGTTTCCTGTTTCTAGACTACATGGGAAATGGATTGTTTTCTCACTACCTGAGAAATTGGGACTTCATTATTGGGGAAGAGTGAGTGCCTGTAAGTTCGAGAAGTAACTATCCATGTGTTAGGGAGCATGATGATTTTGTCTTATAAAATAATTGTTATACATATATGTTATCACAGAAGTCTCTGAAAACAGAGGAATATACATAGTGTCTCAGTTGTATAGGAAGTTTTCTAATCCTTATGGTCTCTCGTTTTCTGTATCTACAATCAGATGGACTGTTCATGTTATGTGACCTCCTTTTTCTGAGGCCATATTTACCCATAGAACCCTAACCAAATGATGGACCAAAAATAAAGTATTTACGGCAGGGGTTCTCAACTTTCTTAATGCCATGACCCTTTAATAGAGTTCCTCATAAAATTATTTTTTGTTACTACTTCATAAGTATAATTTTGCTACTGTGATGAATCAGGTGACCCCTGTGAAAGAATCATTAGGCCCCCAAAGGGGTCAAGGACCACAGGTTGACAATTGCTGGTTTAGAGGTTACCTTGGCCTGGAGATCGGGTTTGGCCATCGATATCTGAAAATCCATCCATTGAAAACACTGTTCAGGGTTGAGCCCCAGTGGCATAGTGGTTGTGTGCGGGACTGCTGCCCACTGGGCTGGCGGTTCAAATCCAGCAGCAGCTCTCCAGGAGCAAGGCTGGGCCTCCTACTCCCATCAGAGGGCAGTGATGCCCCCCCAAAAGAAAACACTGTTCAGAATTAACTTGACAGCAACTGGCGACCTTGATCTCTGCCATAGGATGCACTGATTTGAACTTGAGAGTCACCATCTCTGAGAAGACGCAATTAAAAAGACTTTGACTTGATTATTCTATTATCAACATGAACTAGGTAAAGAAATTTTTCTAATGAACCACCATGCAACTTCAATTTTGCCAACATTTTCTTCTCCTGACTTCATGCATAATCCCTGGTTTACTTTTACTTGGAAGATTTCTTACAAAAATTAGGATTTGATTGCACCAGGTAGCAAGCCCCTACCAAATCACAGCAGGATCACCAGAGTCTTGGTTGCTTCCTGGATAGGAGACTTTCAGGCAGATAGCACAATCAGCTCCTAGCTCCACCAACTTACCCAGAACCCAGGATGCAGTTAGCGTTTCTAGAATGGAATGACTACCATTTACTCAAAACCAAACTCCCTGCCATTTAGTCAATGGTAACTCACAGTAACCCTTTATGGGTTTCAGAGAGCCTGCATACAGGAGTAGAAGGCCCAATCTTTCTCCCTTGGGCTGCTGGGGGTTTTGAACAGCTGACCATGCAGATTGCAGCCCAACTCTTAACCACTAGGCCACCTAGCGATGTGATTTTGGAAAGGTCATTAAATTATCTAGCCACATTGGTGTCATCTATAAGGTGAGAACAAGAAAATCTATTTGCCAGAGTGGTGCTGAACTTAATATCACACAGTGCATGGAAACCACTTGGCCCCAGGTAATAGTCGTGCTGCACCTCTTTTGCCCAGTAAGGCATCCCCCCTCCCTGACTCAGTTCCTCTGTGGCTGTGGAGTCTGGGTTTTCCTAAATCATAGAACAGGAAACATAAGCAAGTGAGAACTAAAGAAAAGGAGGGAAAGAATGGAAAACAAAGACAGAAATGGAGTTAAGAGAAGGGAAGTGACAGTAGAACCCTGAAACTCAGCTTCATGGCATAGTCAGGATACACAGAATGTTGCGTGTTATATACAATGTCTTGGTTATGTTCCCTATATTCCCTCCGGAGAGAAAGCTAAACAGTGACCATTCTTTCCCCCCAGGTACTATCCCTTTCCTCCTCCATCTCCACTGTATCCCAGACCCCAGAGTCCCTGTATTCTTTCCCCAAACATCCCATAAGGACAAGAAAGCCCTGAAGACATTGCAGAAGTTCCTCTCCAATATGGAGAAGGTACCATATTGGGGTATGAAGGAGGGTGTGCTAAAATTTCCTACAAGGAGAGCAATCTGTGAGAGAGTTCACCAAGAATTCTCTCCCACCTGGCCTTGTGTTAGGTCCTGGACTTGGACAATTAGAATAGGTGGCAACAGGAATTGGGGCATCACTTAGTCAGCTAAGAGGTAGAAAATGGCTACAGAGTCCATAGTAAGAGAAGACTTCTCCAGAACAGGTCTCTGCGTCTTAAGTGGGATGAGGCTTACCCGTTAAAGAGAGCAGTGGAAAGATCTTTTTTTCAGAGGAGGGAGATGTTCTGCTTTGTATTAATCCCCAAGTTAGCATGAACTTTCAAACAAAAAGAAGGCGCGCTTTGTTTTATTGTGTTTGCATGCACACTACCCCATTTGCTGCTAATGACAGTATTGGCCCTCCACTTTGGATCTTGAACTCTTTCTCTCACCTCCAAGCCTGGTTTTGGACAACCTAGCACATTTCTCCCCATTGAGCAGATAAAGCAACTGAGTTTCAGGATATGTCTCCTTCTTCTGATGGACTGCAACTTCCCGAGTTCTGGTTCTTGACTGATAACCCATGCAAGGGTCCGTAGAGAGAATCATCTCTGACTCCGTCTATCGCCTTCCTAGGGCACTTGTTGCCTGAGATTGAATCACCTGTGACTTTGTTATCGTAGGGGAGCCCTGGTGGCATAGTGGCTACAAGTTGACACGCTAACTGCAGACCAGCAGTTCAAAACCACCACCCACTCCTCAGGGGTAAAATGGGGCTTTCTATTCCCATGGAGAGTTATAGTCTCGGGAACTCACCAGGGCAGTTCTAGACTACCGATGGGATCACTATGTGTTGGTTTCAACTCGGTGGAAATGAGATTTTGCTTGCTCCTCCCACCATCCTTCCAGTCCCTCCATGGTGCAAATGGTTTAACTCCTAGTCCCTGCTCCTAGCACAAGGTCTAGCAAAAAAAAAAAAAAAAAAAGAGTATAAACAAATATTTGTTGAATTGAAAGCCACTGAACCTTAACTCAAGGGAAAAAAGTGAAAGCTGCAGCACTCCCCAGATGGTCTGCATTCTTCTGGCAAACATTCATATATGAAGAACACCCAAATAATGTGGTCTGGCTTTTTCATATTCCATCCAGATGTTTGGCTTCAGGTAGAAGCAGACTAGGAAATCCTTAATGAGCAGACTGGTGTTTCTTAACATGTCGAGACTGCAGACCGCCCTGTTGTCTCCTCTGCTGAGGCTTCAGCTAATTCAGCATTCTTAAGAGGGCTTCCAAATAAACTGCTCCGGATTTGATTTGTACAAAAAAAAAAAAAACACAAAAAAAAACGGAAAGGGGGGAGAAGAAGAAAGCCAGAGCAGTGTCCCTGCGGCAAGAGCCTGCAATTGGGTTTGAGTGTCAACAAGGAGGTCATGAGATGGGAGCAAGGGCCAGGAGGACAGAAGGTCAGAGGGATGGGGTTGGGAGGAGGGATGGGGTCACATGCTTACAGGGCACAGTAAAGATTCAAGCTTTTACTCGAGTGGAAGGGGGAATAACTCGTGGGTTTTGAGCAGAGGAATGGCGTGCTTTATGCTGATAAAAGAATGTCTTGACAGATTCGTGAAGACTGGTCTGCGTTGTGAGGTCAGGGTCAAGAATGGAAGGATAAATACAAGCTGGAAGTAGGTATCTGTGGGTGTCCAGGTAAGAGATGAAGGGAAGGAGTGGGTATGGGGGAAAGTACATAGTCAGATTCTGGATGGCTTTTGCCTTTTCTTTCTCAGTGGTCTGTGACTTCACACAACTCTAAAATCGAGGATATTCCCCTGTGCGTCAATCAGGAGCATAACCCACTTTTCCAAAATATAGCTATGTGCACAGGTATGTGAAGGGATGGATGCACGCATCCGTGGATGGGTGAAAGGGCAGATGGGTGATTGGAGAGAGGGGTGGTAAGTAGGCAGATAAATAGCTAAAATGTTCTGAAGGACGTTGGTACTGGCCAACAGAGACATACTCCCAATATCTAACTTTGGCTTCACCCTACCACTCTGCGGGGCATAGAAGTTGAAAAATCAGAAACTGAACTATCTCAAGCTATAATACGTGCTCTTGTATGGTGATGCAGTTCTCAGTGAGCGACTAACCACAGGTCAGCGGTTCAAACTCACCAGCTACTCCTCAGGAGAAGAAGGAAGCTGTTCACTCCTGAAAAGATCTGCAAACTAGGAAACCCAAAGGCATAATACTATGCTGTCCTATAAAGTCACTGTGAGTTAGATTTGACTCAAAGGCAGTGAGATCAAGTTTTTGGAAACAGGAGGGCTGAAACTGTAATTCAAAATTGCACTGTCACTTCCTCAGTGCAATAACACTGTTTTCTATTAAATTGGCATTCCATAATTCTCACTTTCCTGACAAGATTGCTGAAGACAAAATGTGTGCATAAGCAAATGTGTGAAGAAAGCTGATGGTGCCCAGCTCTCAAAATATATAGCATCTGGAGTCTTAAAAGCTTGACGGTAAACCAGCAGCCATCTAGCTCAGATGCAACAAGACCCACATGGAAGAAGCAGATCAACCTGTGTGATCATGAATTGGCAAAGGAATCAGGTATGAGGCATCAAAGAACTAAAAATTTTATTATTGTAAAGGAGGGGAAGTACAGTTTGGGGACCCAATGCCCATCTGTAGGTAATGGTTTTCCCCTTACAGAAGGGTCACAGGGAGGAAACGAACCAGTTAGAGAGTAGAGTAGCAATGATGAAGCATACAACTTTCCTCTAGTTCTTCAGTGCTTCCTCCTTCCTCCTGTCATGATTCTAATTCTACCTTACAAATCTGGCTAGACCCAAGGATGTACACTGGTACAGATAGGAGCCAGGAACATAGGGAATCCAGGACAGATGTTCCCTTCTGGACCAGTGGTGAGAGTGGTGATACTGGGAGGGTGGAAGGAACATGGGGTAGAAAGGGGGAACCAATTATAAGGATCTACATATAACCTCTTCCCTGGAGTATGGGCAGTGGGGAAGTGGGTGAAGGGAGGCATCAGACAGTATGAAATATGACAAAGTAATAATAATTTATAAATTTTCAAGGGTTTATGAGGGAAGAGCAGTGGGGAGGGAGGGGAAAAATGAGGAGCTGATGCCAAGGGCTTAAAGAGAGAGCAAATATTATGAGAATGATGAGGACAATGGATGTACAATTGTGCTTGGCACACAATGGACTTATGTAAGGATTGTGGTAAGACTTGTCTGGGACCCCAATAAAAGGATTAAAAAAAATCCACTGTTATTTTCTTCAAAATGGGCCATATATATAGTGGGAAAGGCAAGACTATGGCATCAAATAGACAGCCCCTTTGAATCAAGACTATTCCAAGTAGACTCCGATTCACTTTACACAGAGGTAAACAAATGAAGAGAAAGTTGGCTGTGGTGATGATTATAACACTTACAAGCACTAGCTTTTCTTGAGTGCCTACTATCTATCTACTCTGGAGTTCTGATGGTGTACCGGTTAAGAGTTGGACCACTCACCACAAGGTCCATAGTTCAAAACCACCAGCCACTCCTTGGGAGGAAGGTGGACTTTCTGCTCCCATAAAGAGTTACAGCCTTGGAAACTCACAGGGGCAGTTCTTCCCTGTCTTGTAGGGTCATGATGCGTCAGCATCGACTCAATGGCAGTGAGGGAGACCATCTATCTACTCGAGTCCCTCAATGGAGCAGTGAGTGCTTGAGAACTAAAATAAACATTGCTAGTTTGAAACCACCAAGAGCAGGTGTAAGTTCTGCCAATCTGCCCCATACAGGAAATAACTGAGAAAACTCTACTGACCTTCATCAAAACTGAGGGAGGGCAAGAGGGTTTCCTTTGCCAGGATAGGTTTCTAAGCCTGTGATGTTTACAGAAGACTGCACTATTTTTGGTTAGGGTTTTACTAGATATGACATGTAAATATAACCCCTTTTATCCCTCCATCTGACACTTTATATGGTCCAGGAAGTTTTATCTAGCAACAGAATGAAACAAATCTTATGAAGTAGACAGCTGAGGAATCAAGCGGCTTTAATAATTTGTCTAAGGATCTAGAGAAAGTAAATCATTGATTACTTTTAAAGTAAATTGAATCCCACTCTAATTTCTAGGATCTGTGGTTTCAAATATTATTATAGTAAATATTTCTGTTATGTAAAAGCATTATATTTTATAACAGTATTTTAAAATCTACTTTAAAACATTGGTTTAAAAAAATAAGACTCACCTCTTCCTTCTAGAATAAGAAGTTATCCAACTGGAGAAGCTCAGAGTCTTCAGTTTGGGGGTCTTCCCTCTATGCTCCAGGAAGCCTCCTTATTGACTCCAGACTACCAAATCCCCCAAGCGCTGGCGTTCTACGCTGTGGTAGGCAGAAAAAAAAAGCCTGTTTCCCAGACCAGGGTCTGTTTACACTTCCTTGATCAGGGATAATGGTTTGTTTACATGAGACATTCTGCCTTCATTAAAGCCACTTCTGGACAATCAATAGAAGGCCTAAGATGACAAGGCACACCTGTGTTTGAAGTTCACACATCTTGCCTTGCTCAAGAGGGACCCTGGCTCAGCCAAGACTTTTCTTGTACTGACACCTAGAACCACAACAGCAATGTTTTCCTTCAATTGAGAATAAATGACTCTTCCTCATTGCAATCGTAGTAAATGTTCCAAACAAAAACCCACCACCAGCAAGTCAATTCCAACATATTGCAGCCTTAGGGGACAGGACAAAACTGCCCCATGCAATTTCCAAGGCTGTGATTCGTATGGAAGTGGACTGCCACCCCTGTCTCCCACAGGACTGCTGGAGAGATGAAAACACCAACGTGAAACTGACAGCCCCAGCACTGTACCAGCAGGGATCCTAGCTCAGTGATTTGACTTTGATTCTTCTTCTCTGATGATGAATGCCCCTCCAGGAGATATGTCTTTGCCTACTGTGGTTCATAAGCAGTGCAGTCTTCAATCTAGTCACATTTCTCTCGTTTATTTGGGTGCTTATCTCTGCAGACACCTAATTTAGAGGTGCTCCCTCCAGCCTTAAATGTTGATGTCTTATAAACTGCTGGGCCCATCCTTTAATTTGAGATTGATATCTAAACAAAAGTTTCATTTTTAAAAATAATTAGGAGTTTGATATTTCTAAATAGCCAAAGTTATTTCCTTTTTATTTTTTGTTCGGGGGGACTTTTTTATAGTCCCAAGCCAAACTCACAACCATCAATTTAGACTCATACTGACCCTACAGGACAGGGTTGAACTGCCCCTGTGAGTTTCTGTGACTTTCATTCTTTATGGGAGTAGAAAATCCAAGCTTTCTCCCTGGGAGGGGCTGGTGGTCTTGAACAGCTGGCTTTTCAGTTTGCAATCCAACACCCAACCACCATGCCACAGTTTAAAAATATCTTTAAAGCAAACCTCAACTCTTTTGCTTTAGTTAAAGAATACTAAGAAATCCACTGTCATGGATCAATTCTGGTCCATAGTAACCCTCTAGTGGACTTCCCAAACTAAAATTGTATGGATGCAGATGTCTTCCTTCTCCTTCAGAGCAGCTTATAGGTTTGAATGACTGATCTTGTCTTTAGTGTTTGAGTTCATGTCTCACAGTATCACGAAAGTTCCTTCTCACTTGTCCTGGATCTCTTACTGCCTGTCTTATGTATTATAACCACACTTGTAGGTACAAGTGTGGCTTTAATTAGCTCCCCTGGCTATTAACTTTGAGCATCTTCTCATTTGCACTTCATCTAGAGATGACCTGTGTTTTATTGACTATGAAAGGCATTCAACTACATGGATCATAGCCAATTATGGGTAACATTTTGAGGAATAGATATTCCAGAATACTTAATTATGCTTATATGGAATTTGTATATAGATGACAAGGAAATTGTTCGGGTAGCACAAGAGAATAGTGTGTGGTTTTGACTGGGGGGAGTTATGCATACAGTGTTATATCTTTTCAGAACAATTATTTAACTATATACTATGCAAATAATCCCAGAATCAGGGTTTTCTGAAGATGAATATGACATAAGGGGTGGAGGAAACTTCATTAAGAACCTGTAGCATGCAGATGACCTTGCTTGCATTGACAAAGATCAAAGACCATAGTCTTCAGTATGTATTATAACTACCTACAAAGCAAACATCTTAACGGTCCAATGGCTCATATCATGATAAATGAAGAAAAAACAGAAGTCATCCAAGATGTCATTCTATTAGGATCTAGAATGGAAACAGCAGGAAGCAAATCAAAGACATCAAATGATGTATCACATTGCTATCAAGACTTTAAAGGATTGAAAAGCAAAGATGTCATTTTGAGGGAACTGGTGCACCTAATGTTAGCCATGGAATTTTCAGTCACTTTTTGTGTCAAAGCTGGACAATGGACAAAGAAAACCAAAGAAGGATCTATGTCTTTCAATTATGCTATTGGCCAATGTGTTAGTCCGGGTAGACTAGAGAAAAAAATCCAAAGACACACATATGTAAATAAGAAAGACGTTTATATACTAGAGGAAATGAACATTGAGAAAACATCTCAGCTCAGTTCAGATCAAGTCCACAAGTCTGATATTAGCCCATTTGTCTGACAGCAATCCACAAAGTCCACTTCAGATTCATGAAGCACATGCAATGATGCTGAATGTAGGAAGAACATAGGTCAGTGGGTAAAAAAATCTTGGATCCAGTGGCAGTAGAAGTGTCTCAGCACTGGCAGAGGTCTCCCCGTGGCTCCTCCAGTTTCCAGGGCTCAGGGACTGTCAACATGCTGCCATGTATCTTGTCAGCAGCATTGTCTCCCAGGGAGTCATCTGTGCGTCTTGTCAGTAGTGCTTCTCCAAGGGACTGAGTAGTGTGCCTCTGACCTCCAATGGGGAAATACAGCCGGATTTGACAGAATTTTCAGGACAAAGCTATGCCCACACAGAAGTCTCACTGATTATCTCCAGACTGACAGGTTAGACTTCACCCCTACACTCTTAATCCTCAAATTGACACCATAGTAGGTGATTACCACAGCAAAGAATATGAAATATACCATGAACTTCCAGAAGAATAAGCAAATCTGCTCTTGGGGAACACTTAGACATGATACTTCTTAGAATTTGGATTAGTGAGATTTGGCCTCACATATTCTTTTATTATTTGGAGAGGGGGTAGCCTTACCGATGTACATTGTCTGAAGCACATCTGTAACTATGTTGCCATCATCATTATCCAAACATTTTTCTTCCTTATTGAGCCCTTGGTATCAGCTCCTCATTTTTCCCTTCCTTCCCACCTTCCCTTCCATTGGTAATTTATAATAATTATTATTATTGTTTTATGTCTTACACTGACTGTTGTCTCCCTTCTCCCACTTTTCTGTTGTCCATCCCCATATGCGATCCATTTTCCTTTACTCCCCCTTCCCCCTTCAATTACTGTTCCGGAGGGGTTTATCTGCCCTGGATTCTCTATGTATGAGCTCTTATCTCTACCAGTGTACATGCTCTGATCTAGCCAGATTTGCAAAGTAGAGTTGGAATCATGATAGTGAGGGACAGGGATAAGGAAAGCATTAAAGAACTAGGGGAAGGTTTTGTGTTTCATTGGTGCTATACTGCACCCTTACCTGGCTCATCTCCTCATCATGTGGCCCCTCTGACAGGGGACGTGCAATCAACTACTGATGGGCTTTGGGTCTCTCTTCTGCCTTCTCCGTCATTCACATCAGTAAGAATTTTTGTTTTGTTTTGTGTCTTTGATGCCTGATATCTGATCCCATTGCCACCTCATGATCATGCAGGCTAGTGTGCTTCTTCCATGTGGGCTTTGTTGCTTCTCAGCCAGATGGTCACTTGCTTATCAAGTTTTTAAGACTCCTGATGTTGTATCTTTTGATAGTTGGACACCATCAGTTTTCTTAACCACACTTGTTTATGTACTCACTTTGTCTTCAGTGATCATGTCTGAGAATGTGAGCACCACGGAGTGTTGGGTTAGTAGAACAAGGTGTTTTTCCATTGAGGGAGTATTTGCATGTAGGCCCAATTTCCATCTGTTGCCATAATATTCTATAAATAAATGTATGTCCATAGATCTATTCCCCTATCATTATATATAAATGTATTTACATATTGTAAGCATGAAACCAAGAGGGAGCAGACCAAAGAAAAGGGTAAAATACTTGCCAAAGGAGATGATTTGGACAGAAAAAAAGAGAAAGATCTTCTAGGAGATGGATTAAGACAGTAGTCCTAATGATGGGCTCAAACATAACTACCATTGTGAGGATGACATGAAACCAGGCAGCATTGCACTCTATGGTACACAGGTCCTGTCTCGGTAGGAAAGGACTGGAAGGCACTTAACAACATCTTCTTTAGAGCAATGCCTGTTCACATATTTTTTCCCATTTTTTATTGGGTTGATTTTCATGGTATTTTGAAGTCTGTGACGTTCTATGTGCATTACGGATACATGTTCTTAATCGAGTCTATATTTAACATACATTTACCCCAGATAGTTGCTTGTCTTTTTATTTCCTTCATCTCTCTGTTTGGAAATGAAGATGATTTGATTTTAAAGATGATTTGACTTCTCCCTTGCAAGTCATGCTTTGGTGTTAAATTGAAAAAGAAAACAGCTGGGGCTGAGCCCCGGCACATAGTGGTTGTGCGCGGGACTGCGGCCCACTGGCATGGAGGTTCAATTCCAGAAGCAGCTCCTCAGGAGCAAAGCCTGGGCTCCTACTCCCACCAGCAGAGGGCAGTGATGTCCCCCAAAAAAGAAAAAATAAAATAGCTGTCAAACCCAGGGTTTCAGGCGTTATCCCAGAAACAACTGTCTCTGACCTTCACTACCAGCCAGCAGAAGCCAGGGGGAGTCAATAATACTCTTTTAAGAGTTTTAGATCATAGTTCAGTCTTCTTATTTATATTTTAGTGTTATTCATCCCTTTATGCTGCTTATTGGTACCTAGTTAAAATGTAATGTTGGAGAAGACAATGTTCAGTTGAAGAGTCTCTGTGACATATAATCTCTAGTCCTGGGGAAGAGTTCCCTGTGACGGTTTCCTGCGTTTCCTTGTAGGTATGTCATCTTCCTGTCCTAGGCCCTCTCCTTTCCAGCAGGACAAACACAAGGTGCTCTAAACACCTTTTGCCAGACTCCTCTAGTTCTGATGGTTCCCAGTGCTTGGTCTCTCCGTGGTTCTTTTTTCTTGGAAAGGTCAGCTACATTGCACCCATCTATTCCACAGAGATGGAAGGTTGGACAAGTTCCTTTTCATTGGATATATCTGTGCATGTAACAGGAAGGTCTAGGGCTGTATCATCTTCAGAGAGATAACTCATTGTTTTGGCAAAGGGCATAGGATTGATATAATTTATCAAGCTGGGTCATGTCCCATCCAGCAGTGGCCAGAGCCTTTACAGGAAGAATCTAATCCATGACTCTAAGGTCTGGCAAGCAGAGCTTGGGGGATGGTGTGTTTGGGGTGGGGGGACTCTCTTTTAAATAGTAATACTACTTAAAAATACCAGTATTTTTCAGTAAAAATACCAGCTATACAACATTTTACAGTTAAGTAGCCCCACCAGAAAGATGCAAATGGAAGGGGGTCCGGGGAATCCACAGACATGAGAACTCCTCAATCCCTGACTGGAATCCTGGCTTCCGGAGCTGCAGGTTGGGTGACCTTGTGTGAAGCACTCAGCTGTGCTGGCTTGCATCTTTCCCATCTGTTGTTACAGGGTGTGTGGTGAAGCGGAGCTCATTATGTTTGTCGACTTATTTGTTTGGGGGAGAGCAACTGCAGTTCTGATCAAGATCGCACATTTCCTCTGCTCTTTCAGCCAATTAACTGCCTTTGGTGTTCAATAAATATAGGTAAATTGTCATTTGTCGCCCTGGGAACTATAAGAACGTCTTCTGGCCTAACCCTTGATCTTCACAGGAGACTAATGAACATGCCATGAACCCATTTTCATCAAATGCCAAAGGAAAGAGGCTGGCCTTTTAATGTGCTTTCTTACTGTTCGTCCCTCTACCAGAGGGCTCTAGGTCATCAAACAGTGAGGGCAAGTGAGGACGCTGCAGTACCTGTGCAGCTCCTCCGGACTCAGCCTGCACGGCCCAGCAGATAGCATTTTGCTACTGCCACTGAGCACGTGAATGAAACTTGCAGGGGGTAGAACTTCAGGAACTCTGGGGCCACAGTGGAACCCAGACCATGGCCACATTCCTGAAATAGTCGACAGAGATTGATGAATGTGAACATAACCACTGTAGTCCCAGCCAGCATCCAGCGCTCCCTTTATTGGCACACTGGTGGGCAATTGGAAGTTGAGTAGGAGTTGCCCTGGAGAGGGAGGAAAGAATGCCTTGGTAAGCTGGGAAATTGGGGTATGGATGATTCATTGAAAAAGGTAGGAATATTTGACCACTTCCATTCTCACGCTACAGAAATTACCCTCAGCAGTCACATATATAATAGGATCGATACAATCTGCCTTTATAAGTGTGTCAGGAGAATTTGCTGACACACAATCCACGTCTTCTAGAGTGGGTGGCATACGGTAAGTCTCCAGCCATTATGTGGGCAGTAAGCCGCTGAGGTGGCTACTTGGGATACGATATGACAATCTTAATGGTATGGAGGATTGAAGCTTCAAAGTGCTTGATGTGATTGAACTATGGAATGATATGAGATATGAGTTCACTTCCAATTCATAATACATTAAAATAAATATCTCTAAAAGAGTATCATGACTGCTTGGGCAATGCACCTTGTTGTATGTGTTGGGCTGAGGTCTATAAGTGAGGGTCAATAAGGCAGAATATAGAAGGGAAGCAAACCTGAAGCCACTCAAGGAGCCCCACTCATGACATGGTTTAGGGAAAGAGCCAATGAATATTAATCTGTCTTAGTTAGGCTCTTGGGTTGTAAGATCTAAACCACCATAACTTCTAGCCACACTGAAGGAATGGAGATTATTCAAAGTGATGAAAGTTGGAAAAGCCTGTATAAATTACTGGTCCAACAGTTCCCCAAGGAAACTGAGGCTATGCTGCATGCCAAAACAAGTCTTCCCTTCCTGGAGTGGAGAGGAGGAGAGGGTGCACACACATGTCACCCATCTTGAACCTCCTGTTGTAAGCCACCAACTTACTAGCAGGATACCCTTGACAGCAAGCCAAACAAGGTGTTGAAGGAGTCCACACAACTGGCCGCAATGAGATGGCAGGGACTCAGGAAAGCTGTAAGGAGAAGGTGGCCACACATGCAGTTAGCAGCAGGGATTCTCTGTCTTGGCTTCTATTCATCCTTGGGGTTAAACCAAACAACTCTGCCCTTCACCCTGTCCATCCCTTCCTTTCCGGCCAGTATCTTTGCTTACTGGGCCATGCATCAGCCCAGTTGCTTTTGAGAAAAAGTTTTGGATTTCTCTCGGTCGTCTGTGCTCTAAGCCAAGACTCCCACTTGATTCTTCCTGAAACTAAGTCATTTAAGGTGTCTGTCTCCCGAAGTGGAGGCTCAGTGGGCTTTGTGCCCTTAGACCTTGCCAGAGCCCGCTGCAGCTATTTCTCCCACCTGCTTGACCCCAGCAACAGCAGGCGGTGGAGTCACATTTGCCTCACCTAGGACTGCGACTCTGTGAAAACGTCCGTGAGACAGTTTCCTCCACTCTAAAATGGAGGAAAGGACATAGGCTGTGGTCCGCAGAGACGGGCTCAAAAGGAGATTTGCCTATGCCAGGAGGGCTGCCGAACACTCAGCTTGTGGAAAAGATCATTTGAAAAGTTTGTGAAGCAGAGTCTTTTTTTCAGTTCCTCTCTCACACGGATCCTCACAATGACTCTCTGAGCATCCGTTTTACCTGTGTGGGTTGAGTTTTGACTTAGAATCCTCCCCAGTCTTTCCTGTGAGGGGGGGACAGTGGTCAAGGGACTCTCACCAAATCCAACTTACTGTCATCCAGTTGAGTTTGGGAAAGGGGCGAATTGCCCTTGTGGGTTTCAGAGGCTGCAAATCTTCAGGAAAGTGCCTCCTCCTTCTCCTGAAGAACGGGTGATGGCTTCAAACTGGGCAGCAATCCAACCCACTAGGCGACCCCAGGCATCTCAAGTGAGATTCAGAGAGGCCCTATAACTTGGACAAGGTCATGACTTCACCGTAGTAGGAGAGGTGCCCTGGTTGAAGAGTGGTTATGGCCAGGGATCTGCAGTGTGAAACCACCCATGGCTCTGGGGCAGAAGGACAGAACTCTCTGTTCCCATAGTAAGTGACAGTCTGGGAAACTCACGGGCCAATCTGTCTTGTCCTCTAGGGTGGCTTCGAGCAGTGAGTGTGGCTTGGGTTGGTGGGTTGGGGGTTCCTGTTTAGTTTGCTGTTGTTTCCGTGGAGATCAAAGGAGAACCGGAAGGGTCAAATGAACAGCTTTGAGGCTCACACACACCTGGTTTTGATTCCTACTTTTCCTCCTGAGGAGCTTTGTATCTGGGAGGCGTTCCTTAACCTCCGTTTCCCTCCTCGCTGGCACGCAGCTGTTGAGATGATTACAGGGCCGCAGAGGGGTGAAACAAGGCTCCACCAGCCAGAAGAACTGGTACAGGCATGAGCATCGCTTCCACCAGAATTCTGGGGAGCGGAGATCAGGCCTGGGCTGGCAGCCTGCCCAAGGCCACAAGGTGACCCTGCTCCCAGCAGAGCGATGTGCTCGCTCGCTCGCCTGCGCCACCTCGGGCGGCGCGCATGGCCCCTAGATGGTGCTGGTGGACCAGGCAGGAGGCCGCCGCACCCCGCCTGGCTGGGCGCTCCGAGGTGGCTGCGGACTGAGCCGGGACAAAGGAAGCGCCAGCAGGGCGCGGCGACCCAGAGGCCCTGCAGGAACCGCTGCAATGCAGAGCTCTTGCTTCTCCGCCCAGAGCCGCGGTCCTCGGTGCGCAGGGCCTGGCGCAAAGTTAAAGTGGGAGGGCCTGGAGTAGGGGTATTTCGACCCATCCCTAAAGAGATGGAAGTAGGATTGAGCTCACTGGGAAGGTCTCTAAGGAGCCAGGGTGACTCTCAAGGCCCTGGCAGGGGGCGGCGGCGGCAGTGGTGGATAAGTGCCTTCTTGCCATTCATTGCCGGGTGCCTCCCATGGATCAGTGCATGGCCCTAGACCAGCGAGGCCTGCCCTGGGACTCTGGAAAGCGAGCAGAAGCTTTAGTCACACCGTGGGGTCTGCGCATGTCCCTTCACCCACCCTTCTGTAAAGTGGGGCTGAAGATGCCTGCCACGCTTTGGTCCTGTGAAAGTTCGGAATGGTATCCAATGCACTTGCCCACGCCCCCAAACTGCTCCAGGCCCTCAAAAATGAGACAGGATCTCCCATCTGGAGGAGGCCCCGGTGAATGGACCAACAAGGGAAAAAAGAGCTTCAAAAATGCACCCCAGAAAGAGAGGCCAGACCGCCAAAGGACAAACCGCAGAGAAGGTGACACTTGCTAAAATGCCCTGAAAACCACAGGACAAAAGTGGCCATTGTCAAGCGAGGGAGATTGAGCTTGAATTTAAAGTCCGTTTCCAGAGACAGCCGTTTACTTGGAGTTCACAAGGCTGGCATCTCTAGTTCTTGGCTCTTACCCATGATCTCAAGTTCAGTGCAATTGGGCTCTCATTATAATAAGAGGTCTGGAAGTGCAACGGATTTGAACCACAACCTATCTCACTTATTAACTAGGTGACCTTGGACAGATGAAGTCACCTCTCCAGGTTTCCATTCTCCACAGGTCGAATGGAGGGGTGTGTGTGTGTGTGTGTGTGTGTGTGTGTGTGTGTGTTGTATTGCTAGATTGCCTAACACATTTGTAGGAAGTAATCCAAATTGTTGTGCTTGTTACATGGAAAAACTGAATCCACAGCCATTGAAGAGTCCAACAGAGAGTGATCCTTAGGAGAAAGGGGAACCTCCTTGTAAGATTTCTAAAGCTGTAGCTCTTTGTGGACCCCGAATCTTTTCATCTTCCTTTAGTAGAGCCACCGGCGGATTCAGTGCTGAGCTCAAACTTTTGGGTGATGAGCTTAATCTGTGGCGCCACTAGGATGCCTAAGTTATGCTGATTGGCCAGGTTAATGATTCCATGGGAAGGATTGGGAATCAGGGTCTCTCGGTACAGGTACTACCCATTCAAAGAATTGGTTGAGGGAAACTCAGGGATGCTTTTTCAAACAATTCACCAATCTGTGCAAGGACACCTAGAAGGCACCTGAGACCTGGTGGTGGTCAGAGGCACTGCTCAAGTATGTGCTCGCAGAGGCCACTTTCTCCAATTCCCTCAAGGTGGCATGTAGTGCAATAGTTCTGAACATGGGCTGGAGCCAGACAAAAGGCAGCTGTTGTTGAGCTGATGCAGACACTTGGCAATCTCTTATGTGTCTGAGAAGAAATGTACGTAGAGTTCTCGATGGCCAGAAGCGGATCATCAGACGCTGGGTGCGTCTGGGGGGGATGGGATGCAAACTGCCAGCCTTCAGTCAATAGTCAACCATATCACTGCGTGCACAACTCAGAGGTACCACATTCTAGATGTGTGACCTTGGACTGGTGCCCCCAACTGAGCTTCTTCACCTGTAAAACGGAATGGGGAAGGTTAATAAAAAGAAAAAAATGTGGCTAAAGTACACAATCAATCATCTCAAATCACCTCCTCAAAGCAATCTAAGCCTTTACTATGAAACCAACATGCCCTCTTATTATAATGACAGCCCTAACACACTGTCCTCGAGTTGGTTCCAGCTGGTAGCAATATGATAAGACAAAGTAGAACTGCCTCTGTGGGGTTTTGAGACCCTAAACGTTTATTTGTATTCCGCAGCAGCAGGCGGCTTCAAATCGCTGATCTTGCAGGTAGCAGCCCCACGTGTAGCCCACTGAGGTGCAACTGGAGCTCAACCTCAACCAGACTCACTGCCATAGGGAATTCTGACTCATAGCAATGTAGTGGGTTGCCATGTGGGCTGATGACGGCAAGATTCAAAAGCACCCACTGTTCCAATAGGAATGATGAGACTCCCATAAAGAACTATAGTGTCAGAAACTCCCCAGGGGCAATGCGTCTCTATGAATCAATACATCAGTGAAGTGTATTTCTTACCAATAAAATAGTCCAGAACAGTTTCAAGAGAACAAGAAAGCCTGATCCAGTCACTAGGGTGTCTCAGGTTGACCACTGCTCTGGCAACTGAAATTAAAGACGATGGCGAGGGAAGAACATGAAGAGAACACACATGCAGCATCATGGCAGGCTTCTTCTCACACCCCATTGACCTGCACTCAGTCACATGCTGCAGCGATCTCCAGGAAGGCTTGGAGCATCAGGAAGGCATCAAGACAGGGAGAGTGGATTACAGGAAACAACCAGTAATCTCTCTCATCATTATCTATGTTGCAATGCTGTTTTGAGAATAAGATTCATTTTAATACTCATGTGTATGTAGCATTTAGCACAGTGCATGGTTAGAGCTACATAAATATTTCCTCTTGTGATTTTTATGGTTATGCTGCTCAAAGAGCTCATTGAAAAAAGAACCAAGGAAACTTGCTTACGACTTTCTGTCAGGTATTGTGGCGATCATGTGCTTATGTTCATTTCATGATTGAGATGTAGGGGTGGAGTCTAGCCTGTTAATCTGGAGATAGCCATTGAGTAGCCAATGAGGCTTCTGTGTGGGCATGGCTTTCCCCTGAGACTTCTAGGAAATCTTGCAATATTTCCCTCATGAAGATAAAGAGCCATCTCTCCAGTTGTTGGGAGTCAGTCTCTGAGACAATGAACTATGAACAAGATAAGATGGCAGTGTCCATGGGATGCTGGAAGCCTCATCATTCCTGTTGGAACAGTGGGTGCTTTTGAATTTTGCCGTCATCAGCCCAAATGGCAACCCACTACGTTGCTATGAGTCAGAATCCCCTATGGCAGTGAGTCTGGTTGACGTAGAGCCCCAGTTGCATCTTAGTGGGCTACATGTGGGGCTGCTACCTGCAAGATCAGTGATGGAGCTGAAGGAGCCAGAGGAGAAGCCACATGGCCTTACCCTGATGGAACCAGACCTCTGAAACTGGGGAAGCTATGTGGAGATCCCTGCCAGTGCTGAGTTACTTCTACCACTACTGAATGCTGTTGATGGTCCCTGAGCCCTGAAAGCGAGGAGCCATGGGGAGACCGCTACTGGCACCAGGACTTTGCACCCACTGGCCTGTGATTTCGTGATTCAGAAGGAGACTTTATCGACCAATATGGGCTAATATCAGACTTATGACTTTGAACTGTACTGAGATGGGATGCTTTCTCAATGTCCCATTCCTCTTGTATATAACCCATTCCATTATATCTATACACATGTCTATGGATTTGTTTCTCTAGTCTACCCGGACTGACATAGGTATCTATTGGGTTAGGTGGACACCACCCTTTCTGGCCCAAATCCACCAAAGTGATGTTGTTCACTGCCATCAGAACTTCTCTCTAATATATTTTGCTTCGGTGCTGACAGGGAAGCTTGATAGAAAGTAATTTCTTCCAGAGTTATGTTATGTTGTGATAGGGCTCAGAGCAGATACTCTAGCACTCGCCATAAGTTTTGGACCCAGTCACACCACTGACCTTCCCACAGACCAACTTTTATATACTACCCGCCTTCACCATAGCTAAAAGACAAGTATATCAAAGTTGCTATTGAAGGCATTATGACCAGTCTTCTTTCTACTTTTGAATTCCATGACTGGACCAATAGACAACATCATGATGAATGGGAGAAAAGATCAAGGTTGCCAAGGGTTTAACTTTACCTGGATTTATAATCAACTCTCATGGAAATAGCAGTCAAGAAACCAAATACTGTCTTATACAGGGCAAGTCTGTTGCATAAGATCTCTTTATTCTTTTTAAAAATTTTTAATGAATCATTTTATTGGGAGTTCTTACACATCTTATAACAATCCATTCATCATTTGTATCAAGCACATTTGTGCATACGTTGCCATCTTCATTTCCAAAACATTTCATTTCTAATTGAGTTGCCCTTTATATGAGGTCCTCTTTTTCACTTCCCTCCCCCACTCTTCCACCCTCCTGAATTTATACATTATTTTTATTTCAATATTTTACACCATCCACTGTCTCCCTTCACTCGTGTTTCTGTTGTCATCACCCTGGAGGAGTGGGTTGTGTATCAATAATTGAGATCAGTTCCTCCTCTTTCCCCCATCTTCCCCCAATCCTCAAGGTATCAGTACTCTCATTATTGGTCCTGAGGAGTTTATCTGTGCTAGATTCTGTGTGTTCAGAGCTCTTAGCTGTACCGGGGTACATTCTCTGGTTTAGCCAGATTTGTAAGATAGAACAGGGGTCATGATATTGGGGGGCAGGAGGCATTAAAGAATGAGAGGAATGTGCACAAGACCTCTTTAAAGTGTTGATGATCTGCACCTGATGCAAGTCATGCTATTTTTAGTGACCTCATATACATATGAAAGCTGGATTTTGAATAAAAACAATGAAAGAATTGATGTGTGTGAATTATAGTGCTGGTGAAGAACATTGTGTGTACCATGGAGAAAATAATTCTATCTTGAAATACTTACAGCCAGAATGATCTTTGGAAGCGTGGATAATGAGAATCTGTCTCACATATATGGCACATATTTTCAGGAAGGACCAGAATGGGGGGAAAGGGAAAGAAATAGATGGGACAAAGATATGATCCTTGGTATAGGAAAAGAGGACTTTCAAAGAGATGGATGTATGCAGTGGCTCTAGTGATGGGTTGAAATCTAGCAGTCATTGTGAGAATGGTACAGGACTGAGCAGCTTTGCATTCCCAGTTCTTTGAGTTGAAGCTGACTCCACAGAATCGTAGAACCACAACCAGCCAGGGATAGATGACTGGGTGTTATTTTTCTAAACTGGGTACATGTCCTCCAGATCAAAGCCTACTGTCAGAAATGTTCAGGTGAAGATAAGGAATGAACTCTTGAAGTCAATAGAAAACATTGGCAATAAAAAACAAAAGAGCGCTTTATTATAATCTCCTAATGTAGAATTGCATCTACTGTGGACCCATTTTTATCTTGGTCCAGTGTCACAAACAGTGACATTGTGTGCAAATCCCCATTGTTCTATCAAGCGGTGACCTTAGTAGCCAGTGGTGTGCTGGTAAATAATTACCAACCAGCTTTTTGAACATATTTAAGAGTCAAGATAACAAGGAGACCTCAAAACATTAGTGAAAAGATGGAATTAAAAGACAAAGCTCCCTCTTGTGTATATTGGCTCCCCCACTCACCCCCATGAGCTATTTGAATCCTATATATGTACAGAAAGAGATAGTAAATTTTGCTGAAATACAAATGCAGTGCACCATTTACAAAGAAGTATAAACTATACAATAGTCTTTATGGCAAATTCTATATAGCCAATTGATTCTCACTGAATACTTTCATTGATTTGGGAGCCAGATTTTCGTACATATTGGTAACTTAGACTTGCTACTATTGAGCAATAAGTGTTGTTTAGACATGAATGCTACCTGATATTTTCCCTTCAGTTAACAAATAAGATGAAAGTGAAATAGAGATGATGTTTATTGGAATCTCAGCTGTTGGTCATTGTAATGAGCGATTTCTTGCTGACTCAAATAATAGTGTGAGTCCAGTCCCACAGTCAAACGGTCCTGTAGAGTGACCTGGGAAATTATAGAAGATAAAAAAGATAGCAAGGCTCGGGAGTGAGAAGGAACAGAAGAGTCCAGAGTTTATACAACAATAGGGTTTTGTCTTACTGAGGCCTAAAAGCCTCTTATACATATACCTTAAAATGGGCAATTTGGTAATCTAGAATATCCCAAGTCCTCAATGGGAATACCTCAAAGGTTAAGAATAAGGGACAAGGGAAAAGGAGACTCTTGGGGATACGCATCCTTCATTGGGCATGTGAGGAGCCAGGCAGACAGCTTTATATTGCCATTTTCATGGAGGGCAGATGTGTTGTGAAGAAGCATCCTTTTTTGGAATATCAGAACATAGAGACTCTTCTCTTTATCTGGGACCATGGAAGCATGCCTTTCCCCAGAACTGGCATGCCAAACCCTGATTGCTGAAAGTAGGTCGTGGACACTTTCTTGCCAGGTCTCAGTTTCCCACACTAAATTATAGTTTATCCAGGGTTAAGTTATTGACAGATAACTTCAACAGACATGATCATCCTTAAAGTTTGTCGTTGCTGCTGTTGGGTGCTATCAAGTCCATTGCCATTCTTATCGACCCCTCGTACAATAGAAGAAAACACTGCACCATCCTCACACTTGGCCTTTTGCTTAAGCTCATCCTGGTAGCGACTGTGTCAATCCGTCTTGTTGAAGGTCTTCCTCTTTCTCACCAATCTGTGACTTTACCAAGTAGAATGTCCTTCTTCAGGACTGACCTCTCCTGAAAATATATTCAAATTACATGAGACAAGATCTCACCACCCTTGTTTCTAAGGAGCATTCTAGTTGTACTTTTTCCAAGACAGATTTTGTCTGTCCCTTTGAAAGTCCATGGTACTTTCAATATTCTTCACCAACACAGTAATTGAAATATATCAGTTCCCTTTCAGTCTTCCTTATTCAATGTCCAACTTTTTTTTTCAGGGTCCAACTTTTATATGCATATGAGGCACTGGAAAAGACAATGGCCTGAGTATTTTGCACTTTAGTTTTGAAGTAACACCTTTGCTTTTCAATACTGTAGAGATGTCTTATATAGATTGACCCCATGCAATCCATCCTTTGAGCTCTTCACTGATGATTTCATGAGCTTTAATTATGGAGTGAAGCAAAATAAAGTCCTTGATAACTTCAACTTTCTCTCATTGATCAAGATGTTACCTATTGCTCCAGCTGTGAAGATTTTGATCTTCTTTACATTGAGTCGAAATCCATACTGAAGGACACAGTCCTTGATCTTCATTGGAATGTGCTTCAACTTGTCCTTGCTTTTAGCAAGCAAGTTTGTGTTATCTGCATATGATAGGTTGTTAATAAGCCTTCCTCCAATCCTGATGCCACCTTCTTCTTGCTTAAGCTTAAGCTTCTCTAACTATTTGCATAGTGAATAAGACACAAGTAGACATCTTTCTTTTAGTCTCTACTTTCAATTAAGTTCCATCTGACATCAGCAATTATATCCTCTTCTGAATCTGACCTGATCCTATGGCATTTCCTCATTAATGTACTACTGCAACTGTTGTTGGATGACATGCAATGACATTTTGCTTGCATGTGATATCAGGGATATTGTTTTATAGTTTAAACACTCTTTTGGATCATCTTTCTTTGAAATGGCCATAAATATGGAATTCCTCCAGTCAGGTGGCCAAGAAGCTGTCTTCTAAACTTCCTGGCCTAGTTGAGTGAGTGCTTCCAGTGCTTTGTAAGCTTGTTGAAACATCTCCATTGCCATTCCATCAATTCCTGGGGCCTTGTTTTGGCTAATGATTTCAGTACAGCTTGGGCTTCTTCAGCTTGACCTGTCCCCAAAAGAGCTAGTGGACACACCACCATTTCAGGAGGAAGCATATAAGCAAGAACCAAAGGTGTGGAAGGAAGGAGTTTAGGCTTTTAACCATACAGACATAATATGCATAAATAATTCCATATCAAAACCAAACTCACTGTTCAGGAGGCACAGATCACCCCATTTTTGTCCTGTGGAGAACCCGTGGCCTTGAGTCTCTTTCTTTATTGTTATCAGTTCAATGTTTCCCCAATATCAGCACCAGGACTCCTTACATGACACCACAGCTGATAATGAAATCATAGATCATCGTAGTGTGTAGCAAAGTCGTTAAGAAGTGATGACTTGGACTATTTATTATAACTTTTTACAATAAGTTATTGAATTGTTAGCTACATAATTTTATTTTTAATAATGACTGTGCTTAGCACCCACCTCAAAAAATTCCTGACAGTGCACCCATTAGCTCATGCGTCTGCTTGCCCACATCACTGCTAAGAGTCCAACACGATCTCTTCCAGAAACTGCGGGGAAATGTGCTGTTTCATGACACTGTTTAGTCGAGTATAAAGAAAGAGAGATAGGCAAGGGTTGGGTAGAAACTGGATTTGTGGAGAGTCTCAGTTTCAATTCCACCGTCCTCATGTGTGCCAACAGAAACCACCAGTAAACCTTTTTCAAAGCCCCGTCTCCACAGCAGTCCATCCTAGCCCTGATGTTGCCTTTGCCCAGACACGCATAATAGCTCAGGCGCTAGCTGTGGCTGAGGGCTCATCTCTCCCACTCACCAACATAAGGAGCTGGATAAAAGACACAGAGCATCAGCTGGCAGATGTCAGTGAATCTCCGTAAACAGTGTACCCATCCTCACGTCCCGGCTCCTCCGTTCTTCATTCACGATGCTCAAAGAAGAGGACATCCTCTTTCCCAGAAGCTTTTTGGCTTCTACACCATGTCCCTCTCTAACCTGATACAGTCATAAGCACAGTCCTAACTGGAGTCCCAAACTCCAGGGAAATATGGATGATACCTTGGACCCTAGGGCAGATGACCTAATTCAATCCTCCACAATTTTCCCCCGGACGCTCCTCTTAAGACTGCCTTTTGAGTCTGTGTCTTCCACTTTAAGCATGAATCACAAAACACTCATGAAAAGAAAAATGACCGACAAACACCAGCTCGAACTTTCCTTGTTCACTCACCACTATTAACTAGCGTACCCTGAACTCCAGTTTCCCCATGAGTTAGCATCAGGCAAAATTGGGAAGAAACTTTGGGAAGTGCTTTTCCCAGTACTCCTAGGAGTCAAGAAAACCCAAGCTCTCTGAGAGGGAGTAGAGTACTGAAGATCACACAGTAAGGTCACGATGGACAGAAGATGCGGCCATCTGTCTTCAAAAGCGTAGCCTAGAACTCCTCCCAAGGGGCCACCGAGCCTTGCCAGGAAGTTGGTGGCTAGCAAGATTCCTCAGAGTCAGCAGTTTCACTAGCTTGGGATTGCCCTGTTCCTTTGACTCTTCCTTCCACTGCCTTAACATCTGAAAAGAACCCATTTGCACCATGTGGTCATATTTGTCTCCCACCGTCACTTCATGAACCGGTTCATGACCCATGACCTCATCCTGGTACAAGGGAAAGACAAAGTAATAGAATATGCAACACAAACCTAACTTGTCATCCCAGCTTCGCCCAGCTTTGCAGCCTCCACTGCTTAACTGTCATCTACGAGCTTCAGCCTCACCAACTGAACAGAGGGAATGATAATATCAGCCTTTCTAGGTACTCCTGCCACTGAGGCAATGGAGTGGGGGCCACATCTGACCTCCTCCGGCCATACAAAGTGAAAGGAGTGGCCAACTCTGCTTCCGGAGTGGGCCGTGCCTGGATGCTCTAACTTTCTCCAGGCTTTGATGACACCAGCCATTTCTCCCATGGCACTCTACTTCTCTGCTGGGGTCAAGAATTCATTGCAATTGCCTCACAGAACTCACAGACAAGAGTCACTATCATGGGGTTTATTAGGGAAGCTGATGGGTCACAAAATGGTAAAGATAAAGTTCTTTTGTCTGTGTGTGAGTCTGGTTGACTAGAGAAACCAATTCATTGACACGCATCTGTGTAAGAGAGAGAGCTTTAGATCAAGAAGCAATTATGCACCAATAAAACATTTCAGCCTAGTTCATGTCAAGTTCATAAGTTCAACATTATCCCACAACACTGACATTAGTCCTCTTCAGAGGACATGTGTTCCTCTTCAGATTCACCCAGCCCATGCAATGATGCTGAATGCAGGAAGATCACTGGCTGTTGGATGGAAAGTCCTGTAGATCTAGTGACAATGGATACATCCCCAGGGTTCTGGCTGTCATCAGTGTGGTTCCATGTGGCTTGTCAACAGGAAGGTGAAGCAGAGAGAGTGGCCCACCTCAAGGGGGAAGAGAAACATCATAAGGCCACACCCATACGAGGACATCAGGAGGATAGACTCCATCCCTTCATTCTTGTCAAGTTGACATGAAATTGCATTACGCCCATAGTCCAAAATGCCTCTTTTCAGTCTTGCTGACAAGTATGTCTGTTTCTGTTTTTCAGCCTCTCAGTCACATGATCCCACGGCTTCTGCTTTTTTTGGAGGACAAAAGAAAATGTCCTCTCTGCTTCCCAGTGCTGCTTCTCTGGCTCCTCTGGCCTTTCTCATGATTTCCATGATATGGCCTCTGCTACCTCCACCACTTCAGCCATGGATCTTGCATGTGAACCAAGGATGGTTCCTCTTTCTTGGGATTCTCTTTCTTCCTGCTTCTAACTTATGACTCACTTACATACCCAGTGAAATGGGAAAATGGAACAATCCCTCTATTAGCCCTTCATGTACGCTATTTGTATGTTACTACTTAGTCATTTGAGTCATAAGTAATTTTACTTCATCCTACATACCCTGAGAGACACACCACAAGATGGTGGATTCAAGGAAGAGAAATTATTTTTTCTCACAGGACTAGAGGATGAAAGTTCACATTGGAGCCTTAGCCATCATGATTCTTTCTCTGATCAGAGGACCAGGTGGGTATCCCCTTTTTTCTTTGGCATTCCTTGACTTGCAGACAATCCTCAGATTAGATATCTTTCATTCTGTGTGTGTTTTCTATATATTTTTCTCATCTTTTTGTAAGTCAGAAGGAACTAGACATAGGATGTGCTTTACTCTGGCATTAGGAGAAGGACAAGTCTTTCTAATCTCATAAACAGCTTCAGTCTCCAAACTCATGGGGATGTTCCACCCTGCACTAGGAGGTCTCTGTGAGTCAGCATTAACTCCATGACAGTTCATTTGATTCTGAGTTTTCCTATGGTCAGGGCTCATTCACACCAAAGTAAAACCTCTTTCAAAATGGAGTGGGGGCCCTGTCTGACCGCCTACTCATGTTTACAGGTTCAGAAGTTAAGGTTCCAACAGTCCTTTGTGAGGGACATGATTCAAGCCATCACACCAACTTTCAGGTGTGGTCTGAATGTTAAATATCATGATATGCATAAACTTCCTCACACTGGGTCCAGCTCGTTGGAGGCGCAAAGCAAATGCAACTTACCTTGTTCCTCTTACCTCTCCCCTTCCGATGCATGCTGCCGAACCCAGCACAGGGTCACAGATCAGCAAAAGCTCTTGACTGAATGTAGTGACTATTTAACAAAAACTTGTCACTGCATCCTGTCATGTGTTCCTTCAGAATCCCCTTTCTGTGTTCTCTCTCTTTTTCTCCTTCCTCATTATTAGTCTTGTGATCATCCTCTTCGATCCCATACCAATTTCACACCTCAACTCCTGTAGCCAATTCCTACCTAATTTCCTATCCTGCACATATCCCTGTTTCAATAAAACTTGAACACACATCTAGATTATTTTTCCTAAAGCATGGCTTAAGGTTGGGGTTGGTATCTCATATATCATCTCTGTGATCTTCAAAGGTGTTTGCTAAATACTAGATTGGTTAAATACATGCATTCCATATAACGTTATAGATGAAACAAGCAATAGCTGTTTATTTTTCACTTCTATCCATTCATGTTTTCTCATCATTGCCATTGGTATAATTAGCCAGTTTACACTAACAAAGACTCTTGTGTTTCTGTGACAGTACTAAGGCTTGTACAGGGGTTAATTTATTTAACAATTATAGACCGATCTATGTGTTAGTGGGAAAAGAGTCTAATGGATCAATGGGTAGGCATGTGACCGACATCCACCAGGTCAGCAGTTTGATGCATCACTGATTCTGCAGTAGAAAGATGGGACAGTATGCTTTCATAAAGATTTGGAATTTAAAAATCCCTACAAACCATTCCATTCTGCCCTATTGGGTCACTGTGAATTGTGATTGACTCAATAGCAGTGGTTTAAGATTGAGTTTTCTGAAGTATGGTTGTAGGACAAGATGTCCTTGATGTTCAAAGCATTTAAGTACTCTTCCCTGTGGCTTAGATATATATTGGACAGCAGGGACTAATGCACATTTAATTCTTATGTGGGGCCCTTGAAACTTCCTCTAGAACATAAAGGAGTTAAGCAGGAATGGGCATAAAGTGACCTTTTATGATGACCCTCTTTGCATTTGAGTCCTGTTGAGCAAGACTATTCACAGGGGGCAGCTCACAGTTGATCAATTTCACCACTCTTCTCACACAGTGTCTTGGGAAAAGTTTCTGTGAAACTGAGAGATGGTACTCTTGGTCATTGTATGACCTTAGTAAGATGTGCATGGGTGACCTCAAGAAATGAAAACACAATATTGTTTTAAAATAGCAGTTATGTACCTCATTTTATAGATGAAAGAAACTGAGGTTCAAGTAGACCTTCTGATACCTACTTGGGTGGTATGTCATTCTTCAAAATCACAGGCCATCAACCCTGAAAGAATATGCTATTTTGTAAAAACAACTGTAAAAACATGTATAGTATACTCCATAATTTCTGATGTGAGTCTGCCAATCTTCTGAAATTTCCCAAAGGCTCAAAATTTATTCATTCATGTATTCCTTGATTCATTTAACTTATTTGATGTGCCAGGTCATGTCCTAATTATTGGGGATACATGGGTCTAACCCAGAATCTCAATGTTTAATGGACTAACATTTTGAGAGGGAGTCAAGAAAAATAGTGAGTGGATAAGCAAGTGCACATATAGAAAATTAACTGGTAATAAGTGCCAGGGGGTGGGGTGAAGGGAGAATCAGCATTAAAAAGAATACAGATTCCCCCAACCCAGAAGAATCTGCTATAGAGTGCAGTACCATATCTAGAGCTCAAGGTCAGGGACATGTCTGATGAGAGCACACTGGAGTCAATGAGGGGAGAGGGGAAAAAGTGTGAAGCACATCCTGGCCCATCAAGTCCTGAGGACATTATTTCTACTGAGAGAAGCCAATGCAGAGAGAGGACTATAGGGCCGGCCCCACCACAAGACACAACACTCCTCACTGACCCATAGCACTAGGAGGGACAGTATTAGAGACACACAATAGGAATTGTGCCCACCCTGAGCTCACCATGCCGACGTTAGACACTGGGGGTGTCCAACAGAGCAGAGCAATGAAGTCCCCAGGGAACACCAAAACCAGACAGTGGGGCCAGGGCAAGGTGCCCCATCAGACTCAACTGGAAACACTTGTAAAGGATGAAAAATAAACCTTGAACTATTTATAGGGTTTGTTGTTGATGTTATTGCCTTTCTGTTGTTACAGTAGCTATTATTCTGTTTCTTATTGTCTTGTGTTGGGGAATATTGTTATCACTGTATCTCTATCTGGAAGGGCTTGGTGGGATAAATAAGCTGAAAAGAGAACAACAGGGTGACAGTTCCAGGACGACATGGGAGAGGGGAGGAGGGGGAAAAGGAGTGGGTGTTGACAGGCCCAGGGACAAGGGAACAGCAAGTGACCAAAAATCGATGGCAAGGAGGGTATAGGAAGTCTGGCAGAACGAGATCAAGGACAGTGTAACCAAGAGGAACTCCTGAAATCCATATGAAGGTTGAACATGATAGTGAGACAAGAGAAAAGTAAAAAGAAAGAGAGGCAAGAACTAGAAAGAAAGGGCGCTTATAGAGATCTAGACACATGGACATGCATTTGTAAATATATTTATATAGATGAGGGGAAATATATCTATGTACATATACTTATAGGGTTAATATTAAGGAAACTCATGGATAGTGGGCCCCTACTCAGATACTCCCCCAGTACAAGAACACCTTGTTCTAATAATTCTGCAGTCTGAGATGCTCACCTTCCCAACACAATCACTGAGGAAAAAGCAGATGCATAAGCATATGTGACGAAGAAAGCTGATAGGTCTGGATATCAAAAGATATAGCATCTGGGGTCTTGAAGCCTTGAAGGTAAACAAGCACCCATCTAGCTGAGAAACAATAAAGTCCAGATGGAAGAAACACACCAGACTGTCCTAACACAATCGCTGCAGTTGAAGCAGGTGCATAAGCAAAAGTGGCAAAGAAAGTTGACAGTACCTGGATATCAGGGTATGTAGAGTCTGGGACCTTAAAGGCTTGAAGATAAACAAGCTCCCATCTAGCTGAGAAGCAACAAAGCTCACATGGAAGAAGCACAGCTGCCTGGGTGATTACGAGGTGTTGAGGGGATCAGCTATCAGATATCAAAGAACAAAAAAATCTCTCATTGTGAATGAGGGGGAGTGCAGTGTGTGGATCCAAAGCCCTTCTGTGGGCAACTGGACATTGCCTCACAGAAGGCCAGCAAAGGGGTTGAGGCAAGTTGTGTACAGTATAGCAGTGATAAAACATACAATGTTCCTATAGTTTTTGAATACCCCTCCCCACCCACTATCATGAGCCCAGTGCTACCTTACAAATCTTGCTGGACTGGAGGATGTACACTGATGCAGATTGGAACAGGAACACCAGGCCATAAGAACCCCTTAGAATGGGTGATGAGAGGGCCAATAATGGGAAGATGGAAGGAAGGCGGGATAGAAAGGGAGAACAGATTGCAAGGATCTACATATGGCCTCCTCCCTGGGGGACAGACAGTGGAGAAGTGGGTGAAGGGAGACATCAACATCGGATGGTGTAAGTAATATGACAAAATAATGATAATCTATAAATTATCAGGGGTTCCTGGGGTAGGGGGAGCATAGAAGGAAGGGGAAAATGAGGAGTGGATACCAGGGGCTCAAATGGAAAGCAAGTGTTTTGAGACCAATGAGGGAGGTAAATGTACAAAACTGTTTGACACAACAGATGTGTGTGAATTGTGTTGAGTTGCACAAGCCCCCAATAAAATGATTTTTTTTAAAAAGAATGAAATCTATTCTCAGGAGATGAACATTTTCAATTCCAAAAAAATTTGAAGAATCAACTGCAGACTTCAAACTAGTCTGACATAAAATTTAATACTCATTTTAATGAGAGATAAAAGAAAAGAATACCAAGTTCCTTGGAGGTACTCTTTTGCATAGGGCAGTCAGAGGAAATCTCTCTGCTTCGGTGATGTTTGAGCAAATTGCTAAAGGAAAAGCATACAACTTCTGTAAGATGTAGAAGAGAATGCTAGGAGCAAGAAATTCTGAATGCAAAAGTCTTGAAAGGGTGGGTTGCATGCAAGACTGTCCTAGGAACACTGGCGGGGAACCGTGTGGCTGGAGCCTAAGCAAAAAGGATAATGATCAGACATGGGGGTTCTATAACACAGGTCCTTGTTGGACTTTGTGTTACTTGCTTATTCTTTAAATTATATAAAAAATATAGTAGACACTATATTTTACTGTAAATGAGATAGGAGGCCACTATAGGGGAGAGGGACATGATTCTTTGGCATGTTAAAAGATCAATCAGCTTTCTTCGTTGAGTCAGCAAAAAGGTGAAAGCATGGAAAACAAGAAAGAAGATGGTGGTGTCATCTAGGTGAGAAAGAACAGCAGTGGTAGAGGGCCATGTAAAAAATCATCAGTTCGGGGGTATTATTCCCAAATACAACTGGCCTCAGTGAGAGACAAAGAGGAGCCAAGGAGAACTCCGAGGGTGAAATTAGAGGCTTAAAACCCCCCACTTTCTAAGAATATAGAATTCAGTCTGGGGGTATCTGGAACCTGATTGTTGTGAGATCTCAGTGTGTGTGCTTTCAATGGAAGATAGTGAGTGGTACGGAGCACTTCATGAGGGTCAAGGATGCCTCTCCTTGGCCTGCAGTTAGTTTAAACAAACCCTCCTGCTATGTTCTCAGTGCAACACCGGATATGGCCTGAGGCTGCCTGGGTCGAGTGTGTTAGTCTGGGTTGACCAGAGAAAGAGTCAGGAAGACTCATACATGTATAGGAAAGCATTTTATATCAAAGAGTACTTGCATATTTAGAAGACATCCCAGCCCAGTCCAGATCAAATCCATAAGTTTGATATTAGCCTATATATCTCATACCAATCATTAAATTCCTCCTCAGACTTATGCAACACATGTAATGACACCAAATTCAGGAAGATCATGGACCAGTGGGTCCATGAAACTCTAATGGATCGAGTGGTGGAAGAAGCATCTCAGTGCTGGTCAGGGACCCCACATGGTTTCTCCAGCTCCAGGGCTCTCGCTCTGTCAGAGTAGCTCCATGTGGTTTGTCAATAGGAATGTCTCCAGGGAGAGTGTCTGTCCCACCTCCAGAGAGGAAGACAGGTGTTCCCAGAATCCTCAGGAGAAGGCCATACCCACACCAAAGTCTCATTGGCTATGACCTGATTGACACATTAGACTCGTCCCCTTCCCTAGGGTTAGCAATAGATTATGGAACTGCCACAGAGAGTGTCACCAGCAGAGGAGTCTTAAAATGCAGTGGATTGACTGGGTTTAGTTTATAAAAATGGGATCAACATTTGAGCCCAACACACCACCGTAGACTGCTATAGACCACAGTCATTGGTAAGGAACATGAATGCAATAATGTGGGACAAGCCTTGACAGCTTCAAATAAGGATATGGAGTAATAGCTGGAAAGGGTCTAAAGAAAGGACCTTCATGATCTGAGAGAAGATCTCCGTTTTCACTTGCTGCAAATCAGCAGGAGGTTGCCCACCCACAAGAGGTTTTCAAATGGTAAATGCCACCCCCTGCTTTACCAAACATGAGTCCCTTTCTTAGCAACTGATCTTTTTTAGTGATGTGCCCAAAATAAGCAATCTGAAGGCTAAGCATTTTCATTCTAAGAAATATTCTGACTAGATTTCTTCTCGGACTAGATTCCATACATCCTTCTGCCAGTTCATGGTAGAGTCAGCATTCTTTGCAAACAGTTCACCTATCTCAATTATTTTGTCTTCTATTTTTCGCTGGTCAGTTTCTGCATACCTATGAAAACCACGTTCTTGCCAGGTACAATGAATGTAGTCCCCAGCCTCACCGAGTATGATCTCATCTGATCTAACTACATTTCCAAAGACAATCACATTGGAGGCAAACAAGGATTTGGGACTGGGACCACAAGTCAACTCATTCCAGGGAGGAAGGTATAGGTGTAGTTCTTGAGGCACAGAAAGGACAGATGGTCAAGAGGTTAAGTAACAAAACTCCACAGTATAAATAAGCACCCAGCTGACTCTTTGCTTGATCCTTCAGCTTATTCTTTGCTCTTCTTTCTCTACCTTGTGCCCTGTATGGTGACTGATAAGGGCTCCATTGTCCTCTAGCTTCAAGTTGGGTTTATTGGAAAATTAAAAATAGGAAGAGAGAAATCATTCTGTTCTCTCATCTGGGCCACCATCATTACCTCCTGCCTGCTTCCTTAGACGCTACCTATGCGACTCCTATTGTGTTGCTCTTACTAGATTCCAGTGACATCTTTGCTCTAGGCCTAAATATGGCAATTGCTTTCTGATGTTGAGAGTTCTAGGGTACTTCCTCCTCCTTTGCTGACTACCTTTATCCTGCTTGTGTTTCTTTTTCCTGCTGAAGATTGTATGCTGTGGAAATGGCCTGGAACTGGACTTTGGGTTCTTGTCACAGGTGCCCCATCCATGTGTTCTACCGGTTTAGCTTCCTCACTTTGTTTCTCTGACCTCAGTTTCTCCATCTGTAAAGGAAATGTGTTAGACCACTCAGGTGGAATATTTCATGGAAGACCTCAGGGAAGAAAGCTTGAGTGCATGGAGTGGTGCAGTGTTGTTTTTAGCATTTCCTGTCTACTTCTGAGGGGCATGGTGGTAGACAAGGGGCATGCTGTATCTTAGGAACACTCACACTCACATGAAGCATCTCTCTAAGACCTGGGCCTTTATGCATTGACTAGTTGATGTCGTAGATTGACACAGGGATTGCAACATGGCCCCCAACATAACAAGAAATGTGAGAATGGTGTAGGACCCAGCGCTGCTAGGTGCTGTTGTGCTTAGATTCATGACGAGGATAGATTCACACCATGCCAGCATTGAACAATCACAAGACACGTTTTGTTGTTTTGTTGTTGTTTTCGGGGGCATCACTGCCCTCTGGTGGTCGTGGGAGCTACCCAGTGCTGCTCCTGAGAGCTGTCACTGCATTTGAACTGCCAAGCCTGCGGGCCACAGTCCCGCACTCAACTACTCACGCCCCACCACGGGGGCACAGCCCACAAGACAAGTTTTAATACATACCTGTCCACTTGATTGAATTAGTTTTATTTTGTGTTGTGCTTTGTTTGGCCTCTGCCATCTAAACCCACGTCCCCTGTCCAGCCATCGTCAGTCCCCATCATTTGACACACCCTGAGAAGTGCTGTTCCTCCTGCCCCTTGGGTTTGCCTTTCCCTCTTCAGAACTTTCGCTTGAGTGGTCTTGTCAGCTGGGGAATTTTGTATTCCCCATTTGCTAATCACAACCTTCCACAGTCTGCCAGAAAGCCTTCTTTTTGCCTCTTTTCCCAGGCATTCCAGACCTCTTCTCCTTCACACCTGATCTCTGACAGGTACTTGGGAGCTCACTTGTTCGAGGAACACATTTCAGGGGTGCCAGTTTGGTTTTTTAAACAAGGAGTTTTGGAAAGAGCTCAGCCTTTGTTTCTTCATTGCACACTCTATACAATGCTAGACATGTGAACTTATTTGGTAAAACCACATTAGCTCATGATTTGAAATATTGTCTCATCCATAGGACATCCACAGATAATTGAAGTCCATTATCAAGCACCGAGCAGACATACTAAGACCATTTTAAATGGTATCCTTCTAAAATGCTTCTGACATTTCTTGAATTTCTGAATTTCCACCTGCCATTCAGAATCACATAATTTCAAAATCACTCAGGAGTATCATTTTAAAGATCCATTAGGATCCTGAGCAGCATCACAGTCTGTATTCCAATGTTTTCTTTTCGCCTCCTCCCTCAGTACCATACAATGTCACCTGTGACTTTTAGTTTAGTGTTCATGCATGTGTCTCCCATGAACGCCTTTTGCACCTACTCCCATGAACTCGACATCTGTTTTGCAAAGATCTGGTCCAGGAGACCAGATCACTAAACAGAAGCACTCAGGGGACATGTCCTACAAAACAACTATATTGCAACATTAAACTCCATTAGAATAAATTCTCAATAACCATAATGATAGTATAGTAGATTAAAGGCTATCAAAATATAACCCTGCTTGTGTTGGGCTGAGAACAGAGAGGAAGGCGAGTCTCAGAAGGAGGGAAATTTTGAGAGAGGTAGCAAAGAGCATGTAGGCAGTCTTCATGAAGAACTAATAAGAAACAGAATTTCTAGCTGTGGGAAGAGTGTGCTTAGATAACTGATAAAAAAAACTACACTCTCCAAAGGTTTGAAAGAGAGGTCAGGGGTGCCTAGCAATATATTTTAACTTTGGAGCTTTCTGAAAATGAAGGTGAATGCCTAGAGGCCTATTTGATGGGTTCTAGATCAAAAGGTCCTGAATGAGTCAGATTGCTGGGAAATGGACTGGCGGATAAATGGAGTCTAATTGTAACTTGGCTTGTTGGCTACTTGAAAGGATGTTGGCCATCACTGTGGTAAAGAATGAATCTCTTAATGGCCCTCAAATGTAATAGTCATTCTAAAATCAATTCTTGTTAGCCATTTGTATGAAGAAATAGCCTAAAATAATTTGCTTTGTTTTGTTTTTAATATTCTAGGGTGTGTGTTCTGGAGAGTCTCTTAGAATTGATGTTTTACTCTCTTTATTGATGACTCAATAATTAGCTGAAGATGACAATAGAGAAGAGACTTGTTTAGACTAATATAACTGGTGCAAGGGCAGGGACTGGCATTCTGGTTCTCCTGATGTCTCACTCACTGTGTTTACTCAACTCCTTATTCATGATGTTAGATGATGGATACTATAAGTAATTTTAAACCACTTACTATATTCATCACTTAACCAACTTCAGTTGCCTGAACTGTAGACGGTGACTTAAGCCTGGGCTATAAAGAGGTCAGCTGACCAGGTCTATTCAAGTTCCTGACAATGTAGTGGAGATCAGAGGTGCCTGGCCACATCATTGCTAGTAGAAAAGCAATGATTCTCTGGGCATTCTAGGCAGCCATAATCATCCCCATGAATGATCCAACTATCCCTGTCAGTGTTTAGTTCCTTCTGCATCCGAGTCTGCTTTATTCCAGTCCTTCTGTCATTCTAAAATGCCATTACCCCTTTTACTGGGATGCTCTCTTCTCACTAGTGTTTTTGTTCTCACTCACTTGAAGTACCTTTGCAGGACAGATTAGAGCTCTCCCCTCACTCTTTACGTATCTCCCAGTACACTGTAATTTTTCTACTTCCGAGTTTATGAAGTGATGTAGCTATTTTTGTTTATACTTGTCCCACTAGGTTTTGTGCTAAAAGGCCTATATTGGGCTCTGAAAACTCTCATTTTCAACTTCAACAGCTACTAATAGGTAATTGGGGTTTAGTGGATATTTGCACTGAACTAAGAGAAGGAGATCAGAGACAAGGAAGCACTCAGCAAATCCACTCATTTTGGATAGAAGGAGCACTCTGGATGGAGTTCAGTAATGGAAGGAGTTGTGTGCCCAACATTCTCAGTGAACTCAGCCAAGCAAGAGTAAACACTGTCAGAAACACAATTTACCTACACCTTCAGAAGTATTTGTTTGCACCTGATTCATGCTGAAGATAAAGTAGCAAACAAAATTTATGAATTCTCAGTCTTGATGAAACTTCCATTTATTGAAGAGAATAAGAAAATAAAACTTACCTATCTAATATGTAATATCTAATAGTAAGCATAAATCACTAAACCAGAGCATGTACATAGGAGTAGATAAGAGATAAGAGCTCAAGACACGTGCAACCCAGGAACAGGAATGGGAATAGCAATACTAGATGGGTAGGAAGAGGGTGGAGGGGAGGGCAGGAAGGGAGAACTGATCATAATGATAGATACAAAACAACAGAAAGCAGGGGACAGTGGTGGATGTGAGATATGAAAATAGTAATAATTTATAATCTATCAAGGGACCACCATGGTGGGGGGCAGGGAGTTGTAAAGAAAGAGGAACTGATACCAAGGGTTCAATAGAAAGTCATTGTCTAGAAAAGAATGTTGGCAACATATGTGCAAATATCCCTGATACAACTGATATATAGACTGTAATAATAATTATAAGAACGCTCAATGAAATGATAAAAAAGAAATATAAATCAAAGGAAGGAGGTAGAATGTTAGAGGGTACTATTTATGTAAATGAAATTGGGGGGTCTCCCTGAAGAGGTGATATTACAACCGAGACTTCATCAAAGGGAGGGAATGATGGAAGCTGTGATAAAGGAAAAGACCATGCCTGGTGGAAAGATAGAAGTGCAAAAATTCTGAAGAGGAAGTCTGGTTAGTGTGTTTCCAGAAGAGTAGGAGTTGACAATGTGGCTGAAAGGAATGAGAGTCGAAGAGGTCAGAGAGGGGTCCAGTGTCAGGTATAAAGAACTAGAGGCACAATGAGAGAGTGACAGGGAGAGAAAATGACCTTTGTTCTCAGAGATGCTAGTATTTTTCTCTGTCACCATCTTCGTGAATGACTTTGGGTCTCATTTACCCTCCCCAGACTTTTGATAATAGGATATTTGACCGTGGAAACTCTATGGATCTTCCAGCTCTATGATCTATGGACTTTACTTTGAATGCTCTTCACAGAAATTTCTATTTACTTCAGCCTTACACTTAGGACAGAAATGAACATGGAGGTGAAAACAAGTCTTTCAGTGCACATGCTACTGGAAACTGCAAAGGGGGCTGTCTGTGTTCTTGATCTTTACAGGTAGTCAGAGAGATGGCTGAAATTTCAGGCATATCAAGGCATTTCTGCCCAGAAATATGCATTAACAGCTTGTGGGGTGCTTACAATGAATCTTATCTATAGCTAGCTGAACGCTGCAGAAACTATGTGGGACACCAATAAACACAATGGGTCTTGATGGACATTTACTGTGCATCTCCTTTTATAACAGGTAAAATTGCATCTTTGGCAAGTTGTTCATCATCCATGAAGACTTTCTTATTCTTAATGATCAGCTGTCACTCTGTCTTTGTAAGGTGGGTAATGGAATTATTTTTAAGGCTTTCAGTTAGCAGGCTTGCTTTTTGTAAAGACCCACTTGTGGAATGCAAGCATCTCTAGATAGGGAAGTGACAACTGTCTCTGACATGAAAAGGATCTCTTTCTTACTTGTCTTGTTAAACATGCTGACTATCAAACCCTCTGCTAGATGACAGCGGCAGAGGTTTTTCTATGAATCTCCGACAGCATGTTAGTGAATACAACTGGAAGGTACCGAGAGGTGGACTGCTTTTAAAGGCTTTGTAAAGAGCACTGCCTGAAGGTAAAAGTCCTTATTCGGGGTGGGGTGTGTGTATGTGTGTGCGCATGTTTCCTGTTAATGGAGATCAAGACCATGCCAAAAGTATGCATCAGATGGAAAACTGAACAAGGCATCTTTAAAAAGGACTTTCCATCCTCAACTCATCTTACCCATTTGCATAACCTTTCCTTAATCTGATTTATTATACAAAGTCAGATGAGAAGACTATCAATACCATGTAACTTTACGAACACAAGAAGGTCCCACAAGGTGACTATAGCTCCTAAGGGTGACTCTGTAATCTTTCAATTTCCTTTTTCCATAAACCTGTTGATGCCACCTCTGGTGTGCAGCCAAAGTAAGAGGTTTAAAGTTGACTTAGAAGAATTCATCATTCACGGGGAGAAGAAGGCATATAGATTTGAGCAGGAGCACATGTGTAACTGATTCCACCTATGCTAAGCTCATGGCCTTCTAGGTCTTATTTTTCAGTTTTCAAGTCACAGATTCGATGAAGTTTTAGAAATTGGCACTTCGAAATGTTTTTGATACAACATTTTAGGTCTTTATCCTAAAGTTAGTGTAATATTACTTTGGGATGTGATAATGTATGCCATAATGAAATGTTTTTTCCTCTGTGATAAACTGAGTAGAAGTGAATGAAATATATATACATATACATATATAATCTCAAAATGTTACACCATTTTTAAAGTTGTTGGGATTTTTTTTGTTATGATGGAGAACTATATGTCCATATCCCCCTGCACCCAAAAGTCAATTAATATTGAATCAAAAAAGATATATGCTAACAGCACCATAGAGAACAGAAATATATCCACTAGCTATACACAAGGAACCATAACACACATCTGAAAGATAGAAAATGAAGTAAATCACTATGCGTGAAGGAAGTGGATGATCAGCAGGAAACATAAAAGGTTTGCAGCAGAGATGGGAATGATTTACATTCATGGAGCCTTAAGCAGATTCCACAAAGGTATGGAAGCCAACACTCATGGAGTCGCATCTCTGCTATTTAATGAAAAGGCCCCTTATGGAATCCTGGAGTTAATTTATCTTCTTTCTGCATACAAAACAACCGTAGGCAAGAATATACACTGTTCTAAAGAAACTGAATAGTTGTTGGTAGAAATATTAGTTGCCAAATCTAAGAACAGGCGCTTGAGCAAAGCCCTTTTCTCCCAGCAGGTTGAGGGGAGGTGGAAAAATGCAGCCATGGAAATTCACCCATAAATCCCAATCTTGCCAACCCACACAAGCACATGTTCCCAAACATAGTTCACATTTAGTCTCCCCATTCAGAAGAAATGCTTGCTAGGGAAACAAGTCATCATAGTATTGGAAGAAACTCATGGCAGCTATCTATGCTAATCAAATAATTATTTATACAAAAATAGGAATAGTCAACTAAATTTGCACTATATTTGATGGTGGAAACATTAAGATAGGAAATGAGAACCAAGAACCTCAAAAACTAATAATAGAAATTATTTATGGGACTTAAATAAAATTAAAAATTATAGTTATTACCACCAGAGATATTTTAGATAATATTGAAATTATTTTTAAAATGAGAATAATTAAAGAGAATAATTAAAGAGAATTATTTAAAATTTATTAAGACCCATGATTGGCCAAAATAGCAATATAAAGTATGAAAGAAAAAAATCAGAAATTGGCCCTAGAATATAGACCAAGACAAAGGTTTAAAAGATAAAAATTAAAGAAAACACTTAAAAACATGAGAGGCCAAGCAATTTATAATATACTGTAGCTAACAGATGTTCCAGAAAAATGAACAGGGAAAATTAAAGACAAAAAAATGTCAAACAAGTAATTGAAAAGAAATGACCATAGTGATGTCTTTAGGTTGCAAAGGACAGCAATAATTAAGAAACAGAATGAGTGAAATATTGAAGGTGACCTACCATCCTATTGAACCATAAAATGATTGTCAAATTGCCAGCAGACTTTCTATCAGCAACAATGGATTTTAAAAAGGAAATGGAGATGTCCTAAAATTTATTAAGGCATTTTCATTTATGTAAGAATCCCCAAAGTAACCTTCTCACACTCAAATGGAAAATATAAAAATTCATGAAAAATGCACTATTTCTAGGGTAAATCATTTCAAAATCGTTCCTGATCAGATTACCATGAAAGAGGTTAAGAGATCAATTCAAATGTGGCAATCAGATAATTAACATGATTCACTAAAATTTGAATATATTAGACAAATGTGTTAATCCTGGTAGATAAAGAAAAAAATCCAGGGAGACTCATAAATTTATGATAGAGCTTTATATATAAGAGCAATTGAGAAAATTGAGAAAATATTGAGAAAACATCCCAGTACAGTCCAGATCAAGTCCATAAGTGCCATCAAGTCCATACTAGTTCTAGTTCACGAACAAGAAGCACTCTATGGATATCAAATTATGTCTGATGCCAATTTATAAAGTTCTTTTCAGACTCACAAAACACATGCAATGATGCTGAATGCAGGAAGATCACAAGCCAGTGGGTGGGAAGACTTGTGGATCCAGTGGCACTGTAGGCATCTCAATGCTGGCAGGGCTCTCCACCTGGTTTCTCCAGCTACAGTGATCTGGATCCACCAGCCACTCTCCCTGTGTCTTCTCCAAAGGAATGTCTCTCTGGAAGTAAGCACGTGTCCCACTTTCAGCGAGCTACTTTTCTCCTTAGCACCTCCAAATGAGGTCCTCAAGTTACTGCTTGGTTGATAGGCTAGACTCCACTCCTTCACTCTGAATCCTCAAATTGACAGCAGATTATATAACTACCAAAACATCATAAAAGCTTCTTTGAAAATCAAGGGAAAGAACAAGAGAAACATAAACCTGTAATATAATTTCCATCATCAAGCATAAGATGAACTGAAAGATGCCATGATTTGAGATATTTAGTAAGAAGAAACAACAAACAAACAAAAATAAACACTTTGAGTATGTTCCTCAGATCACTCTCTTTTAACCATAGTTTTAGTGAGTAATGATCCCATTTCTTTCCTTTATTGGTCTGGATATGTAACAATGAGTAATACACTAGTAAACATTACCAAACCAAGTTGTGAGTGAGCAAATTAACTTAGAAATATGATAAAATATTTAGTATTCTGTTTACTGATTTCCATGTGTAGAATCACCTTTAAACAAAATAACGAAAGACTCAGGAGATGAAGAGCCTGAAATGTAACAACGTGGTAAGCATTGGCAGCTTAAAGGAAGTTGCCTTAAAACTCCGAACTCCGGACAGTTGAGTGGATCCCGATTCCTATTTGTCCATGGCTAGTGTTGAAAGACTGTCCTGTGGAAAAAGACTCAGCCAGAACAGTGGGTGGGATCAGAACAAGAAGTTTCAGTATATTATTTAAAGCAGCTAAGTGGATAAATCATGAAATGGAGCTATACATAATAGTTAAAACTCTTTTGCTAACTACTAGACTGTCAGAAATCAGGAAAAGGTTAAACATGGCCATTGGTAGTGGTTAGCAAGAAGACTCCATGAACTCTCCTGATGAGCAGAGTCGATCTACTCCAAGGGTTTTCAAAGCAGAGATCTTTTGGAAGTAGGCAACCAAGCCTGTCTTCTGCGGCACCTCAGGAGGGGCTGGGTTGCCAACCTCTCAACTGTTAGTAGGATGCTTAGCTCTGTGCCACTCAGGGACTCCTTACAAAGCCTTCCCACAGGAATGAACGTGAAGAGAGATCCTATCTTTTCCTTCCTTTTACTTTCTGTGCATTTACCCTGGTCTCTTTCATCTGCTTAAAGTACTTTTGTAATGATAATAGCGGAAAATAATAATAAAACGTAAGTGGTTTTCTGTAAGGAGAGAAAGAACTGCTATCCATTACAGAGAAACATTACATACATTATCTTGTTTAGTCTTCAAATATGTGTACAAGGTAGTTATGATGGTCTCTGAAATTGATATTCATCCCAGGTAAAGTGTGAAGGATAACTTGGTCACTTCAGAAATGCAAGCACTGGGGGTAGCCTAAGCCTGCCTGAAGGTGCTGGGCACAGGGATTCTTCCCAGGCCAATGTGCTGATAGTCTAGAAAATTAGCTTCTAATCCCACCTCAGCTACCATTGTGTCCAACATGTCATGCTTTACTTCCTGTGTTTTCTCCTTGGAAACAAATGGACTTGAACAAACAAACACCCAGGGCTCTCCATTCTTAAAGGCAGTCTCCGTTACACACACACACACACACACACACACTTATCCATGTTGGAAAATACTGATTTCAGAATTCACCTCTTTGCTCTCTGAGCCTCTTTTTTCATCTATGAATTGAAGGCAATAGATACACCCAAATCCCCCCATTATTATTTTTGTTTTCCTTTTTCTGAATGGCCAGAGGGGGGCATTGCCTCCCTTGGCATCTCCTAGCCATTCATTTGTCACTTTATAATAGCTAGCATCTGGAAGGGAGATGAGAGTCTGTCTATGCAGGTTCTAGTTCACGAACAAGAAGCACTCTATGGATATCAAATTATGGTGTGAACCATGCATTTAACTTCTTGATCAAGTTCAAAGAAAGCCTGTGCTTCCCAGAAATTAATGATTTCATAGTTCAATAGGTTTACAATAAAGCTAATGAAATCCCCAGTTTTGAATTGAAGAAGGGAACAAATTGGCCATCTTCTACTATAGATAGAATATCTTACATCATATTATCCTAATTGTGTTCAAGGCCATAAGACTTGATGGGGGTCTGGGCTGTCTGCTTCAGGGATGACAATGTAGAGAATCCTTCCCCCTCCCTATCCCCCAAAAATATAGTCTCTCTTGCAATTTTGCTTCTTCATATAAGCATAATTTATTTGCAAAGTACTTTAACCTACAGCTCTTGGGAGTTTTCCCTCTGTCCTGTTAGTCTCAGGATCTGACTAAAAAGAGAGCTGTAGATGGATTTTTCAGCTTCCAGCTTCCTATGCCAACCATTTAAGTAAAGACAGCAAGAAAACACTTGGTCCCTCTCCAAGCTGTTCAGGGAGAGTGAAGGAGATGATGGTAGGTTTTCATCATCATGTCGAATGAACCGGTGATGCAGTGAGTGAGGTGATGGGTTGCTATAGCCAAACGATCGTCAGTTCAAACCCACCCACAGCTCTCCAGAAGAAAGAGGAGTCTGCCTGCTTCCATAAAGATAGATAGTCTACGAAACCCAATCTATGGGTATATAGTTCTACCCTGTCATAACAACTCAATGATGGTTTTTATCTTGGGTCTCAAACTTACAGGTGGGAGTCAGAACTTCTGGAGTTGTGGCTTATATGGCTGGAAAAATCAGTGGTTAAGGAGATAATAGCATCCCCAAGGACCCATTGGTATAGTTCTTATCTCTAAAGGTTCTTCGGAGTTATGACAAGGGAGGTTGAGGGGACAGGAGATACTAATAACAGTGGAGGCAAATAGGAAGAAAATGTTGCAAAAATTGATTGTAGCAATGATTGAACAATTCTTTTTATGTATTTTAATCATAGATTTCTATGATATGTGAAGTATACATCTATAAAATGGCTTAAGAAATAATAGTCCATTTTCATTTTTCCCTTACACACTACCTGCCATCATTTTGTTCAAAGCCAGAGAAGTTTTATTAGCATTTGAATCCAAGGGTCTTCTGAAGTAAATGAAGAATACTGTTTTACCTGAGTTCTCAAAAGATCTCAAACTCAAAAGTTTGAGGTGTATACAATAACTGGAGCAATACCAACTTTGCTTTATGAAGGCTTCTCAGTCAGTTTCAAGAACAACATATAAAAGCAACTGCTGAGTCATGTATCCATCAGATATCAGAGTGTGAAGGGATCTTTAACATTATCTTACTATACTGATGCATTCATTCTACAGGTGAGATTAAAGGAGATGACAAGATTTTCCCAAACTCAAATCCTGCATGAAGTGGGGGAAAAAATCCAGTGTAGTCACAGACTCATTTATTTAGTTCTAGTTATGATTTCAGGCTGTGGGAAACGAGGCTGAGTATGGCATTATCTCCTGCCTTCAAGAAGCTTCTGGTCTAGGGGAAGGCAAACAATTGTCAGTCTCAGGGTAGCATGATAATAGCTAAAGAGAGTTCTGGTAGTGCTTCAGGGAATATAAAATATTCTGAGGGCACAGAAAAGGCCTCCAAAAAAGACTTGATATTTGAGAAGGGTTTTATAGAGTGAGAAGGAAGAAAAGCAACAACTCCAGGTGGGGGAAAAATGTGTACAGTATTTTATAGAACAAACAAATCAAATATATTATTTGTCATACTGGGGCCATATGGAGCCATTAGTATCCAGGTAGGAAGGTATGAGTTCTGGAGCACAAATTCTTGAAGAACAAAAGATGCATATGGGCCAACTTGAGTTTCTGAAAACTTTAACATTTAACAGAAAAAGGAAAGTGGATCTTAAATATAATGAAGGTAGGTCATTTTAAGGGATCCAAAAAGAATGCTAGCTCCCCCCCCACCACCAAAAGAGACTTGTCTACTCTTTGTTGAATCTCTTTAATGAAACCCAAACATTTGAAGTCACATCTTCTGAGGATGAGGAGAGAAATTTAAATATCTTTAGGGTAGAAACCCAGCGATGTACAACTTGATGGCATGTTGATTAAGATACAGATATCTATACCTAATGCAATGATTCCTAGTTGTCGCACTCAATTCATTCCAAAGTCATGGTTGAATACAGAAACACTGAAGAACTTCCTGGATTTTTTTTTCCCATAAGAAATAATGGAAAACCCAATGGCTGGTTTTGATGCTCAAAAATAACACTTACAAATTAATTATTCCAGGACTTGTAGCACAAAGGTAATGTCCCTAAGCTGTGGAAATGCCCCCTAAAACACCTAAACATAATAAATATAGCACAGTAAATATAAGAAACAATAGGATAAATAAAATTAAGTAAAGTTATGATATTTTATGTGGAAAAAGCACAATAACAAAAGTTTTAATGTACTGGCCCAAGCACGCTGTGCGTTGTCTGAGCAACAGTGGCACTTAGACTAGAGTCCCCCCTTTCTGTACTCAGAGAGACAGATGGGTGACTCATTCTTGGTCAGTATGGGTTTTTTCCCAGGTGAATTTTTCATTCAGCTACCCAGCAAACTTATGAACACTGAGTAGATTATTTTCAGAATGCTAACCATGACTCCTTGATATGGACACAGCAGATTTGTTTAGAACTTGACTGTCCCTGTGGTGCAAAGTTCTATCTTGGAGTCATTCGACAACTGAGAGGTCACTGTACTTGTAATAGCAAAGTCTTAAATTACTTAATTTCCTCTGTCTTTAAAAGAAGCTGACAAACAAACAAAATACCTTGTCATATTATATATAAAAACTAGCAAGGTTGATCAATAACCTTAATGTAAAATTTAAAAACTATGAAAATCATCAAGGAAAACATAGAGACAAAATTATGAGTCCTAAATTATAACATAAATCAACTATCAATCAAACATAACTCAAAAATGCAAAAACAGCAGGAGGTAAACTAGATGACAAGGACTTCCTAAAAGTTAATCACTTATGTGTATTAAAAATGATTCCAAGAGTAAATACCCTAAAGATTGTTGGGTGGGGATGGGAAATTGGTTATGGCATATCCAGCAAGGAACTCATCTCTAAAATTTATAGAAAGCATCTACCCTTAAATAACAAAAAAAGATAATTCAAATTTAAATTCAATTTTACCATGTGCAGGCAACATAAACAGACTCTTCGAAGACATTCAGTAGACCAACAAACCCGTGAAGTAATGCTCATAATCATTAGGGAGGGATTCAAGAGATTCTAATCAAAGCAACGAGATACTATCTCACCCCACAGTCATAACAAAGTTACAGAAAGAAAAAGTGAAAAAATAAATAAATTCTGGCAAGGGTGAGGATCAATTAGAACCCTCATATACTGCTGAGAAATTGTAAAATAGTGAAACCACTATTGAAAATGGTATGATACTACCTGAAAAAGTTTGAAAAAGAAATAAAATTGTGTTAATATGAGTAGACTAGAGGAAAAAATTCATAGAATCTTCTGTGTGTACAAGAGAGAGGTTTATATGCAAGAGGAATAGAACATTGAGAAAGCATCCCAACCCAGTCCAGTCAAAAGTCAGAAGTCTGATATTATCCCATCTGTCCAATATTAGTCTATAAAGTTTTCTTCAGTCTCACAAAACACATGCAATGATGATGACCACAGGATGACCACAAGTCATTTCATAGAAATTCTCTGGATTCAGTGGTGTAAGCATCTCAGCACTGGCAGGAGTCTCCACATGGCTTCTCTAGGTCCAGCTTTCTGGTCACATCTGGGTAGGTCTATGTGGCTTCTCATCATGGATGTCCCACAAGGAGTCATCCTTGTCAATTGAGTCTCTCAAACAGTGAGTGTTGTCAGTAGAAAGTCTCGAAGGAAGTATATGAATGTCTCCTTCTTCCAAGAAGGAAGTATCAGATTTTCCAGAATTCTCAGATATAACCAAACAGATATCTCATTGACTATCTCCAGATTGACAGGCTAGACTCCACCCTACATGCTTAATCCTCAAATTGATACAAGATTAGGTGACTACCACAACTATATTGCGCAATTTCACTGGTAGATATATCTCCTACAGCAATAAAAGCTGTGATGAGAGAAGAATTTGTCCATCTTCACTGCCGTATTATTTACAAGAGTAAAAAAGGTGGTAAACATCTTAATATCTATCAATTGGATTGACAAATACATTACAGTGCACACAATAAAATATTATAGAATATTAAAGTGCAGTGATGAAAAAGAAGATTGGTGAATCATTGAAAACTCGAGATCCTGTGCCTGGAGTTCATTAGATTGAGTGAAATAAATCCATCACAAAAAGACAAATATGATATGAGACCTCTATTACTAATAGTTAAGAAAAGGTTTGCACACAGAAGAATACACAACAAAGCAAAAATTCCATCTCAAAATTAATTTGGACTCATGATGACCTCTAGGAGCCCAGTTGGCATGGGGTTAAAGTGCTTAGCTAAAAGTTTGCCCTCTGGATCTCCATGAGAGAAAGATATGGCAGTCTGCTCTGGTAAAGGTTATAAAAAGAACTCACTGGCATCAAGTCGATGCCACTCATAGTGATCTGTAGGACAGAGTAGAACCGCCTGCATGCATTCTGAGACTTAACTCTTCATGGGAGAAGAAAGCCCCTTTTCCCTCCCACTGAATGGCCTATGCCACCAGAGTTCTTGGAAATCCTACGGGGAAATTATTCTGTGTAGAACTGGAGGGTCACTTTGAGGCTTCATTGGAAAGTACTTCCATTTTCAAAGAAAAAAACTCCTTGGCTTTAATGTACAAAGATCAACATTTCAACTTTCCTGTACTATTAAAAGGAAATGACCTGTATTGTGCTTGTGTGTAAGCACATTAAGAAAAGTGATGAAAGAGTATCATGTAGTGATCAAGAGTAGGACGTCCATAGCCCTTGATTCAAATTTTAGATCCATCGTCTATGAATTCTGTGAACTCGGGACTTCTTTATGCTTTAGATACCCCTCATAGAAGTTTTCAGGATCCTCATGTGTTAGCTCATTCACATAAAGCCTGATCCATAGTAGCTATTCAGTGATGTTTTCCTAACATGACTCTTTCATATTTCAATATTATTATTGTTATTATTGAAGTGATGCAGTGAAGTCTAGCCTGTCTTGCAAGGTCTCAGTTAAGGCAAAATGAGTTGATTTGCCAACAATGGGAATAGCTTGTGCTTTTGCCAAGCATTACAATATTACCGACCATGTAAAAAGTTCAAAGGCAGAATATCAAATAGAATTTTTGTCTCAAGGAACTTATATAATCAAGTTAGGCATATTTTCGGCTCACCTTTCATACGGACAAAGTAATAGTAACATAGATAGGGTGAACCTTTGTGCTTTCAAGCTATCTGTGCTTCGAATTTTTCTTTCTCGAACCCTACCAAAATCCTATCCCTTCTCAATGAAGTTTCTGGGCTTATGCAAACGAGAGAGAGAGAGAGAGAGAGAGAGAGAGAGAGAGAGAGAGAGAGAGAGAGAGAGAGAATAAACAGTAATTTGATCAGGAAAAATCTAATATAAGGAATTACTAATGATAACAGGAGCTTTGCTTGGTGAGCCATTGGCTAGTAAAAAATATGGGACTAGCAATAGAGGGAGCAACCACTAAACCTAGGACTGAGACAGAGTACTCAGGAAAGAGTATGACTGCAATCCAGACCTGTTGGAGAGGGCTACGTTGAGGCTCCTTCGATGGCAGAGAAGTTGCTACAGTGCTGCATCGGCAGAATTTCCTAGAAACTCACCCCCTAGGATGCCAGGAAAAGCTGATCACAGGGGCATGTCTCACTAGAGGCATTTTGCTACAAACAGCCTGAGGCTGCGCTTTCCAAAGGATAGCAGCCAGTGGGTGCTGCTGGCCTTCACATACTGCTGGAGGGGAGCCCTGGAGAAACTGTGCCATTGACGAAGACTAATGCTGTAGAAGCTGCCATGTTGCTGGAGTGTCAGCACTGGGAAAGCAGCTCACACTCCCAGATCCTGGTGCTGAAGAAGTCATGTGCACTTCAAATGCCTACTACATGAACACACTAGAACCAGGAAACAAAACTGCCCTCTCTTAATGTCTATCCTGTGATTTTTTTTTCTTGTTGATGTTATTTTGTCTTGTTTTTTAACGACAAAGCTTATAACACATTTCCTCTTGTTAGTCAGCAAAGGAAAATTATGGAAAGTGCTGTGTATTATTTTCACATGGAAGGCAAGAGAGGAATGATTTGGAGTTAACAGACAAAATAAATTAATAACCATTATAGTCCACCCCTTTGCCTATTTGGCTTCCATTTGCAAGTCTTGCTATCAAGATGTTGTCTTCTTGATTGTTACTCCCACCAGCATAGCCTTTGAGCTTATCTTTTATCCTCCTTAACATTTATTGGCAAGCACAGAACTAAGTAAGACAATGAAGCACTTTCCTTTGGATAGTAACATGTTTTATGTCCTAAAGCATGATATCATTGTAAGATGGGCTTTTGGTTACCATATGACACCTGTAACATTTATTAAGTTTACTTTCAATTAAAAATTTTATGAATGCTGTTTCGACCTACACTGTGGCATGTGTTTGGTTTAGACTTCCATTTATTTGATCGATTAGTATTCAACTAGGTGAGAAAGGCTACTTACTTTAAGTCTACAGAAAGGTTGTCTTGCCGCTACTACGTGTTCCATCTCCAAACCCTACAGACCTAACTTCTATTCTTCATCAGAAGTTACATCTTTATCACTATGGGACATAGATAGTTCCTTGTCTGTCACTTACCTAATCTTAAAACTGCTCTCTGAAAAATGATAAGATCTGTTGTGTACAATCTGATTGAGTCTACATCCAAGGAGATTTACCTGTGCATGGGGAGAAAGTCTGAAAGAGGTTAGAGTAAATTTTATAAGTCTGTGCTCATGTATGCTTTTTCCATTACTAAAATGTATTATAGAAATTTTTGAATGAAAGTCAGAGATGCATCATTCCAATGAAGTTTCAGCAAAGGCTCGAGGGTATATGATGTTTTTGCACCACTGTCTTGTTGAAGGAGGATTTTAGAAGAGTAAGAAAATGGCCAGAATGCAATAAAGAAAGAACATGGTTTCAAGTTATGGAGCAGAATGGTGATGGAGCAGAGTGAAGAATATGGGAGAGAAAATGGTGATTATTGGACCAATGAGAAAAATTGCGAGCTACCTGAGAGAAAGGGCCTTAATGCTCAGTAAATGGAGACAGAAAGTCTAGCATTCAGAGAATAGTTTAAGGTAACTTTATCCATATTATTTATCTAACACCGCCTAAATTGTGAACTGTGACTGTGTGTAGGTGTTTGCCTGAATAGCAACATTCCAGAACTCTGTGCTTTATTTTGCATCCCCCCCCCCACCAAATGCAAAATGTTTATTTTAGGCAGACAGGTGTCTCTCGTTCTGAGAAGCAGCAACAATAGCACAAATAGCAGAACACATGTCCAAATTTCATTTGGTTGATTCCCAGAGGGTCTACACTTACCACAAGAGACTGAGCTCCCAGAAAATGTCAGAGACCTTACCCACTTTGGTGTGAGGCTACATCCCAGGCTTGTCATTTTAGCAGTGTGTACAAATGTTCAGTTATTCCTAGTTTCCTGCCCAGCTCTTTGAGATAGGAGTGAACGTTTGTGGTAATTAAAACAGTGTGAAATTTGCACTGTCAGGAAACACAGTTATTTTTTCCCTCCGCTATTTATAGCGACATACTTCACCATTTATTTGCTGGGCAATGACACCAAGAAACAGATATTAACCAAGGAAGCCAATTTACTCCACAAAAACATCCATTATCTTTATCACCAACAAAGACAAAATATAATCAATTAGAATGTTTCACTTGGGAATGACTAATTGAGTTGTTAAATATTTGGTATTGGAGATGTCACCCTGGGAGCCTAAATATTAATTCATGTAACAGGCCTGACCAACTGTAAAGAAGCAATAAACTGATACTGTTTTAAAGATCAAAATCACATTCATCAATGGACATGGGTTTCAAATCAGAAGTTTGCAATCTGACTCTTCTGTAGTTGTGCTCTTATTTCCATAGGAAGTGCAAACTACCACAGAAAATACACTTGTCACGAGCATATACGTATTTTCATTTTCTAGATATTTTATTACTAAAATGTCTTCAAATCTAGTGATGTTTATAATTAACTCAGGTTATGAATTATAGTTACACAGAAATATGTGTGCATGTATGTGCACATATACACAGAAATATGCACATATTGTTCTAGACTTTCAAGTAACTATAAAAGTTAGGGAAATTGTGCTGATTCTTACAGAGAGATCTCAAGGGACCACATTAGCCAGTTTTAGAGACAGTTCAGAGCTCAGAATTGTTTTCTACTGTTAATTTATTAATTTATTTAATTCATTCAATATATGCCACATGCCAATGGCTATTTAAGACTCCCAAGATATGTACATATGGGAGAGAGGATTCTTGACCTAAAAGAACTCACACTTCTGTGGGAAATAAGGCTTAGAGATTCATATTTCCAGCAGAAGTTGATAAGTGTTCTAAGTAGAGATATACAGAGATTGTTTGGTGATCAGAGAAAGCACTTGGTTGACATTTTAGATGAGTCAGACAGTGGGAATTAGTTAAGTGAAAAAGCATGGAATAAAGACCATTCCATGAAGAGTTAACAGTCATTTAAAAAGGGGGGCTATTGAAAGAGCCCAGGATAGTTGGATAATATGCCAAGGAGCTTCAAAATTTTTGTGAAAATGTTTCATTATCTTTTAATTCCATTTTTCCATAAACTTTTTGAAGCCCCCTCATATATACAGAGTATCAAATCAGAAGTGAACATGGCAAGACCTAAGGAAAAGGCAGGACTTGACTTATTGTACTATAAAACTGACCTTCCTCTGGGGAAACCCTGGTAGCTCAGTAGGTGAAGTGCTGACCTGCTAATCACGAAGTTGGCAGTTCAAACCCATCATCTGTTCTACAGGAAATTGATGAGACGATTTGCTCTGGTAAAGATTTGCATACAGTCTCTGGGAAGCACGGGTGCAGTTCTACCCTAGTCTATATCATCAGAATCAACTCCGTGGCAGTGAGTTCTTTGAATATATTACCCGAGATAAAGAATACGAGAGGGGAAACACTCGTAGAAGAAAAATTTACCTCTGACATATTGAATTTACAGAATCTTTGGATCGTTGAAAGAGCGCCGGTTGGTGACGTGGTTAAAGTGCTTGGCTGCTAACCAAAAGTTCTGAAGCCACAAGCTGCTCAATATGACAAAGGTGTGGCAGTCTGACTTCACAATGTTTTACAGAACTGGAAGTCCAACTGGGTAGTTGTACTCTCTCCTATTGAGGAGTCCCAGTGGCATAATGATAATGCCTTTAGCTATTATCCACAAGGTCAAGAGTTTGATACCACCAGCTACTGCTCAGGAGAAAAATGTGACTGTCTAATCCCATAAAGAGTTACAGACACATAAACCCTTATAGGCATTTCTTTCCCTTTTCTTAAATTATAATAAATCATTTTATTGAGGTCTCATTTCCAAAATATTTTCTTTCTACTTGAGCCCTTAGTATCAGCTCCTCTTTCCCTCCTCCTTTCCCCACACTCCCATGCTTGTAAACCCTGAATAATTTAGAAATTATTTTATTATCATATTATACACAATCTGCTGTCTATCTTCACCTACGTTTCTGTTACCTGTCCCATTGTGGAGGTGGGAAGTGGGATATGTTGATCATTATGACCAGTTCTCCCTTTCTTCCCATTCTCATCCCACCTCCCCCTATCCTTGTGGTATTGCTACTCTCATAATTGATCCTGAAGGGTTTAGTCATCCTAGATTCTGTGTCAAGGGCTCTTATCTGTACCAGTGTACATGTTCTGGTCTAGTCATATTTGTAAGATAGAACTGGGGTTGTGATAATGGGGGAGTGTTGGGGAGCATTAAAGAACTAGAGAAATGTTGTGTGTTTTATAGGTGCTATATTGCACCCTGGCTGACTCATCCCTTCCTTGAGACCCTTCTGTGAGGGGATGTCCAATTGTCTACAGAAAAATTTTAGGTCTCTATTCCCACACCAATCATGTGCATCATAATGACTGTTTGGGGTCTTCTGATGCCTGATCCCATTGACACCTCCTGATCACAGGGGTTGGTGTGCTTCTTCAATGGGGCTTTGTTGCTAGAGGGCTTCTTGTTTAACTTCATAGCTTTAAGACTCCAGATGCAATATCTTGTACTCAGCTAGCACCATCAGCTTTCTTCGCCATATTAGCTTATACACCCATTTTGTTTACAGCAATCATGTTGGAAAGGTAAGCATCACAGAATGCCAGGTTATTAGAACAAAGTATTTTTGCATTGAGGAAGGACTTGAGTAATGGCCCAATGTCCATCTCCTACCATAACACTTAACCTATAAATATATGTATATAGAACTAATCCCTATCATTGTATTTTAATATATCTAAGTATGTACATGCCTATATCTGTACCTCTATAAATATCTTTTACCTCCTAGTTCTTTACTCTATTTCCCTTTACATTCCTCCTATCTTACTACCATGTTTGACCTTCATTTGTCTCTCTGTACTTCCTCTCGGCTTGATTGTCCTTGATCAAACCCCACCGGCATTCTATGCTCTCCTCACCATTGATTTTTTGATCTCTCGTTGTTCCCTTATCCCTGAGTTTGTTGACTCCCCTCACAGGGGTCCTTCTACTCAGTTCTACAGCATCACTATGCATCAGCATCAACTTGAAAGCTATGAGTTTACTGGTATGTTAGGAAGCAGTGTCAACTCCGAAATAGTGAGTTCCATTTCTGGGTTTGGCTGTATCATCAATAAAAGATGTGTGGAGAATAATGAGACATCTGAGTTGGAAAATGGACCAGTATTAAAAGAATCAAGTGGGACCATTCTTTAGCCTTCAGATTGTACAAAGGGGGGTATCATTGCTCCCAAGAAAATTCCTATAAATTTTCTTGGTGGGGCTCAAGGGGGGTATTTTCTGCTCTATTCCTCCTTAATCCAACTGAGAGAAGTAGCCAGTGTGGTCTAGGTCAATTTCCACAAATTGCTGAGGCAGCCGCTGATCTGTCTCTTCAACTTACCTTGATTTTGGAGTAAAGCTACAGTTGTGAAGGGGACTGCATACTCAGATTAAAATGCACTACAACAAGAGTCCATTTGCTTTTTAAGAGCATGTGGAGATGTCTCGGGAAGGGCTCTGATTTTAAATTCTAGAGGGTTCAGAGAATAACTTTCTCCCTTCATTTGTTGTGACATTTGTCCTCTCTCTTCATCCTTCCATCTAAGCCAGGCCGTGACCTCCCCTGGGGTGAGGGGGATGCTTTCCCAAGTCACCCACAATGAAAGCCCTTGGCAGAGACCCATCAGCCTTAATGACTTACTTGCCACATACTCAGCCCTTGCTTTTCCCTAAAGAAAAATGACCTTCGACAGAAGTCACTACTTCATAAGTTAAGGCGATGAGAGTCTGTCTTCGGAGTTTTGCACCAAAAGGAGAGAAGTAAGGCCATTTTCCTAAGAAAATCAACTATGTTGAGCTAGTCTTCATTTTATTTTGTTAGGGTTTCCAATCCCCCTAATGCACTGGCAAAACATTTCCGTTAAAGATGACTCTGAGTCTGGGGTCCCACCCTCTCCAGTTTCATTGCCTGTTTTTCCAGAGAGAGAGGTAAAGTTCTCACATCAAGAAAGCACACTTTCTATGTGAGAGGGAGAGGCTGGCCCCGAATCCAGTTTCAGTGTTTTATGTTTTTTCTTGAAATTGAGAAGAGGGAAAAAGCAAACATTAACATACCCATAAAACAAATTAGTCCAGGATGGAATTTGCAGTCTTATGCTCCCCTCAGACATTTGCTAAGCAGTCACCTTTATTTGTGGTGTTCCTTTTAAACATCGTTTTAAAAGCACAGCCAAGGTAGGAATTTAGTCTGAAAAGTGTTTATCCCCTTTTGTCCCAGCAATTCCAAGCCTGCAATGATAACCACATCAAATAATCACAAATATGAGAAAGTCCTCGTCTACAAAGATGTTCGTCACACTGTTGTTTACAGTGGCAAAAAAAAAAAGTAGGTAAATAAAATATCTCTGGGAAAAATTTATGATCTGCTGCTTGGTAAAAAGTGAAAGATAGGCTGAACCCTGGTGGCCTAGTGGTTGTGTGCAGGACTACGGCCCACAGAGTTGACAGTTCAAATCCAGCAGCACCTCTCCAGGAGCAAGGCTGAGCTTCCTACTCCCACCTGGGCAGTGACACCACAAAACAAACGAACAAAGAATGAAAGAGAAAACTGCTTATTCTGAATGGGATTCCTGAACTGCAGGCATTAGTTAGGGTATATTGAAGTTCATTATCTTTTATTCCACATTGGTTTGCTATATTGAAAGAAATGAGCCCAATGTCAGCAGTGGTTGTCTCAGAGAGAGCCAGCAAGTGGCATGGTGAGATCCCAAGTGGCAACAGAGACAAACGAATAGTATGAGTACTTTGTTCTTAAAATCCTTTTGAAGTTAAGCAATGAGGAAATCGGCATTTGATTCAAGAGTGATTTCCTGAGAATAAAATGTGCGTATTGTAAGGATGATTCCAAGAGGATGGAGGTTCATGCCAGAGACCACTTTGGCATCGTCTCAGATTCCCCCATCCCTTTTTGAGATCTAACACAACAGGGAGGAGGCGCCTTTTCCTACCCGTGGGCCCAGGTGGTGACATCATGAGAGGGAGATGATGGAATTCAAGCTAAAGGAACTCACAGGTGAGGATGTTGGAGAAATCGCTCAGAAGTACAGGTGATCATGATGGCAGTGTCAGGAGAAGAGTGTGACCAGAGTCTTGTCGAGAGAGACTGCATCACACTCACTTGAGTGGGTGCAAAGGGTTTAGACTAATATGCAAGCTAATTAAAGGGGAGTGCCCATCTCAGACTCCTCACTTCTGCAGTTTCAGGTAGGAGATGCTCCTGCTTTTTGTACCAAATTCATAGTACTATGGTGTTTACTCAGTCACCCTGGAAAAGAGGGGTTTGTTGAAGCCTGAGGAGAGAAACGATGGGAGGAGGAAGCTGAGTCCTTTGTCTAGTACCCTGTGCAGCTCAGTACATATTTGCAGAACACCTGGCCAATACTCAGTGCTCTGTTGGAGTGGGCCAGACTGTGGACACCATTCAGGAGGAGATGTTTCTATTTAATTCTATAAGTGAATTGGGAGATATAAGATTCAAGAGCTTTGTTTTAAGAAAACCTGGCTTTCTATTAAGAAGGAGGGATTGGAGGAGAAGGGCAGAAAGTACAAAAGGAGAGAAAGAGAGAATGAGAGGAGATAACTATGAGAAGGCAGTAGCAAAAGTTATTTTCGGATGGGCCATACGAGATTGTGCAGAGAGAAGGAGCAGGGCGGGAGATGTACCCAAAGACAGGGCAAAGGTGAGGGAGAAGTTCAGCTTGGCAGTGTGGGTGCCAAGCAGAACTCTGTAACTCCTCCTTTTGAATTCAAATTCAAGTCACCTGTGTGTGCCAAGACCTGCTTTCTCATTTCACAACCACCGTGCTTTCCTGTGAGTTTGCAGTAGATGCAGACATGTGGATGCAGGAGAAAAACTTGCCACACAAAGTCTTTGCCAAACAGGTGAGTTTCCTAAGGAAACCATCCCGGGGTCTCTTTCAATTTCCACTCCGCTCCATCTTTCAACCCGGTTCCTGTGACACATGCTGCCAGAGCTTTGGCAGGGAGATCTCACAGAGCTTTGATCATTTTACGAGGCAGCTCGTTCAGACTTGCGAAGCCCGCCTCCTCATTTCCAGTGTTCTCCTCTCCCTTCCCCAGTTCCTCTCACGATGTCTTTGGACTTCAACACATACCACATAGGTGTAACCTCTGGTTCTTTCCAGATGCAACACACACACACACACACAGACAGATGAAGTTTTCCTGAATACAGTGATTTTTAAATACAAAGAGGATATATAACTATACAGGGAATACTCCTCACCCACTTCTACCTTTTTCTCAGACTTATATTGAGAGACACACCCATTCTCCATCCATTACTGTCCTCCCAAAAAAGCTGAACCCTTTTGCAAGTGATCAGGTCATTCTAGTGATTAGATCAGAAGTTGTCAGGCCACGATTTGGTTTGATGACATTCAAGTAAGAATTTCTAAGTGCTTCTGCGAAAAAAGTGTGAAATGGTGTTTCTCTTCCTTTGGACGAGGTTCATACAGAAACAGCAGTCAGTTTGCTGACACCCAAAGGGTGGAAATTGTTTCACACAGAAGATAAGAAATGAGGGGAAAACAAATCCTCTTCATAATTTTCTTCAGTTGACACTCAAGGAAGTCGTGTCTCAATGGGGATGCACCACACCAGATGCCATTTTGGAAACTGTATAAGGATGCGGTTGTTGTCACAATAGCTAGGCATGCCGCTGGTCGTTGGTTGGCACACAGCACCAAGAATCCCTGATGGTGTAATGGTCAGGTGACTGAATTGCTACCTAAAAGGTTGCTGGCTCAAGTCCATTAGCCCCTCTGTGGGGATCGTCAGTTTCTGTACATCTTATATCCCTTGGAAACCCTATGGTTTGCTGTGAGTCAAAATTGCATTTAATGATGCAGACCAAGGAACCTAGATGTAATTTGTGGGACACGTTTCCATGACAAAAACCTCCTCTCATCTTGGAGATTTCAAATAACACATTGGACATCTATGTAGATGGCAAACCTTTGTATTATTCTGTGAGTCTGTAGTCTGAACTCCTTTTTTACATGCACACAAAGTATTTTTAGTATGTTCTTAATAAATACTGAGTTTTCCACTGTTGAAACTGGAAGGTTAAATTTTGTTTTGTCTGAAACTCTTCCAAGAAATATCCCAAACATTTCAGAGTTGTGACCAATGGCAATATCTCTAAAGTACAGCCAACACAATACTCCTTTATTAGTCGACCTTTATAACTGACACAATCGTGCTTATTCTACCCCTTGTTCTAACTACCTGGCAACTTCATCACGTGTTCTAGTGGAAGAGTGAGCATTTGCAAATTGATATATGTGCTGTTTTCTATTATAAATTAATTGTATTTTTCCATTATAATACTGTTAGGGCATGATATATTTTCTTAATTATATGAAAACTTGACCAAATTAGAATTTCAATTACAAAGTAGTAAAGGGATATTATGAACTTTTTGAAATAAAAAGAAAGTGCTGTGTTTCCATGGAATGTGAAGAGAAGAAGAGTATTCCCTTAATCATCCTCACATATAGAATATATAGAATTGAGTATTTAGAAGATTCCTAAACTGACAAACCCCCAAATAAGGATCCAATTCAAGTGTTAGAGTGGATAGGAAATCATGATTTGACTTCCCCAGGTTAAGTGAAAAAGTTTAGATCCCTATTTTGGATGCCCATATTGGAAAGAAAAAAAAATAATCTCTAGTGAAACAAATTTATATTTATTTTGAAAAGACAGTCACATGTCCTCAGAGCTATTTTCCCTACTTTCAACACAGTGAGAATGATATGTTATTTAACTAAAGCACTGAGCTACTAGTGCTTGAAAGAATGTTCATGCTCATGGTTACTATTCTTTCTCTCTCTCTCTCTCACACACACACACACTCAGGCACACATGCACACACCATCATTTCCCTACTTTATTTAGGTTCGTAGACTGTATATGCTATCCTTATGGGTTAGCTTTTATATTTTGATACTCTTTTCTTCAAAAGAAAAATAAAAGAATTGGGTCTTCTCTTGTCACTGTGAGCAGGTGGAGGTCAGACACGACAGTCTTGCAAGGCTGGTCAGAGCAGCTGGTGCACCCCACTGTCCGACAAAGATGTTCTCTCTTCAGTAGATCAATCTTCTCCAAAGAAGGAAGCCAATCCCCATGCCTGTGTGGTTCATGTTTCACTTAAAGAAGTGTTGTCTTTTATAAAAACAAATGGAGTTAATAACAAGTATGTCACTTAGTAATTAAATTTAGATGCTTAAATAAACAAGTCACTAAGAGTGATGAGAGATTTGGAGGGGAAATTGCAATAATAAATAATTCTGTCAATTTATTTTGACCACATGTTTAATAGGTTCTTTTGAGCCCATTAAGGAACTTGAAAATAAGACACACAAAGAATTCCAGAGTCTCCTGTCTCTAGTTTACTTTCAGGCTAAGAATCATATTTGTGGGATGGTTTATGGTCATGTCTGTCTTTTTGTAAATTAACTGAGGAAGCAATTGTTGAGACACTTCCTTTGAAATTCAAAGAACTAGGCCCCCTGGAAGGACTGATTTGCCTTCACTTATAAGAAGAGTGTGGCTTAAGAATCCGTTCCTGATTTAAGGCATCAGAGCATAGAGAAGGAGTGCAGGACAGCAGCAGACACAGGCAGATTTGGGACCTGTCTTCTGTTTCATCTATTTCTTGCCACTAGCCAGTGTCCATCTGCACTTTAGCACCCTCATTTATAAGTTAGAGCTACCATCATCTGTGCACCATGGGTAACAAATTTATGTGAGGACAAATGGAAAATAATTCAAAATAAAGGATCGTTTCTGATGTCTTTGCATATAATACATATTGAAAAGAATAGCTATATAACCATTCTAAACATATTTGTATTATTATCAATGCCAGTTGAATACGACACTTCTCAAAATTGGCTCCAGGGATTCAAAGATGAGCTCTGGCAACCTCCCCGACTCAATTTCCTCATGCTTTCCCTAGTACCTGTGGCAAAGCCTCCACTTAACACAATTCACCCTGTTGTACTCTGATTTTACTCCATCGTTTCTATTATTCCCTTACTGCACTGGGTATTGGTTTCTTCTCCTCACTATCTCAGGTCTTACTTTAAGAAAGGATCTGTCATCTTATTCTTTTCTGGAGCCCTCCAAGTAAGTGAGCAGGTGTGCTTATTCAGTATTATAGGCCCAGTGTGATGGAAAGCGCTTTGGGGTTTGCAGCAAGGGGGCCTCTAAATCAAAGCTCTTTCTTCTACATCACACTACATCTCTCAAAAAACCTCACTAATCATGGTGTTTACAAACCCCAGAAATTTGGAGTCGTTATGCTTTGGGGATCTGAAGAGAAGATCTCCAAAAGGGATCTTGGTTATGTGATTTCCTCTGTCCCTTTTTCCTCCCACCTCACTGCTGCCTGCACAACTCTGGCGGAGATGCACCGATACCTTGGGGTCTTGTACTGTAGCCTCTCTAGTCAGCATAGAAGATCTATACATAATAGGAGCGTCTTAGAAAAAAGAATGTGGTGTGGTCATAGAAGGATCGGGAGAAGGAAGTAAAAGCAAGAGGATGAAAAAGATCAGGAGAGATAATGAAAGGTCTTCTTCATCCCAAGCCCCATGAATAGCTCTGATTCACCAAGTAACATGTCACAGAGGACATATAAAAGCCAACTGTAGCTTGTCTCTGATAAGCACTCATAGAACCTTCCACATGGTCCTTTCTTCTCTTTCTTTTTCTCAGTCTCACTGTCTCTTCCACACCAGCCTGTTATTTGATTACCCACAGACGTCTCAGGCTCTCCTGGTTTTGACAACCAATTTGGACCTTTTCTGTAGTGGGAATTATCCACAGCTCTCAACCTGTGCTTCCCAGAATCCCACCCCTCCGTAACTACAAGTGGAGATGGTCCTACTCTTCGCCGCCCCCCCCCCAACCCCATAGAACGATGGTGTTTACTCAGCCCCCAACCCCCACCCCACCCCTAAGATACAGAAGACTTGTCACAGAATGAGGAGGGAAAGATGGGAGGATGGGTCAGCCTGCCGAGCTCAGGTGTTACTTGCCCTCAGAAACTCAAATCGCTTCTTGCCAGTTTATGAATGAGAGCTGAGATACGTTTGCAATTTTATGCCGACATGTTCACGATTGTCATTTCTTTTTTAAGTCTCTTGCTTTGGGTTCGTTCTCTTCCTCAGGAGGACATGCAAGAAGTGATTCCTTATTACCTCCCGTCTCTGCCTAGGCTGTGGAGCCTGACCTGGGAAATGAGGTAGAGACAGAATATCTCAGCAGAAGACTAGACAGCCCAGGAAACTCAGCCAAACAGGCCCGTAGAGTCCACAAGGCTTGGGGGAAAGGACAGGTGATTACAGATGCATTTTGCCAGGACTTGCAACAATAAAGGGAGAGTGCAAGTGCAATTCCAGCTGGCCAGGCACATCCAAAAGCTATAAAAGGAGGGAGAGTCTGATTATACAACAGGTGGGAGGAGAGTCTTCTAGCAGATCAAACTTTCAACTTGAATAGAACTGGTTTGGTTGAAAGTGAAGTTCACTTTCACAGGGAGTTATTTTCCCTGTGAATTTCTCGTATTGTGTTTTAGAATTGCTCTTTGGTGATCTTTCCATTCTTTTTCTTAACACCCTATTTTCATTCAGGCTGTTCATCTTCTTGGCAGCTACGGATTTTCAGCCACAGTATTTTTCATAACAAGAATACTTTCAAGTTGGGTTCTTCCATGCACTTCCTCCCTAACACAAGTCTTATCAATTTGAGCCTGGGTTAGTGATCCAAGAGGTTAGACTACCAACAAGAGTGTGTACTATGTAAGCAAGTCAGATTTTTACTTTAAATACTACCTATTAACATAAAACTCAAAAATGAAGATATGAATGTTAACATTTCTACCCTTTATTTTCCCTACCTAATTCTACAAAAGGATTTGAGATAGCAATTATTGTCTCAAATGCATAATTAAGATATACTACAACTTAAAGCAAGATTTCAGATTTCTGTGTTGATGAAAATCGTCCAACACACAACAAACAATTATTGAAAATATTCTTGTACCAAATATTGCATACACTATGCAATGCTTAGTGTATGCACTTTAAGTGTAAAAACAATGCTATCTCCTAAAAAGTTCTACTTAGCAAAAAAAGGAAGCAAGAAATGAAAAGAAGTACTGATTCTAAATATGCATAAAAGAGCAATACAAACAAAATCCTTTGCTGTTGAGATGTTGATTTTTTTTAAAAAAATCAGAATAAAAGACACATGAAAATGTGGGCCAAGTATTTTAAGCCTGCTTACAATAAAAATACTAACCTAGACAGATTCCTGTGTATAATGATTTATGCCCCATAGTGATTAGTGATTACAGTTACCAGTGAGTAATAAAAAGTAAAACCAACTTCATTGCCTTCAGGTTGATTCTGACTCCTAGCACCCACATATGATATAGTAGAACTCCCTCCCCTAGGGTTTTCAAGCTTGTAAATCTTTATGCAAGTCAATTCCACAATTTTCTTCTAAGGAGAAATTGATGAGTTCAAACCGTCAAACTTTTGGTTTGCAGCTAAGTGCTTTAATCACTGTGCCACCAGGATTGCTCCAATAAAAAAGAACACGCAGAAAATGGAATGAAGTCATCATAACTTGGTACAGGGTGGTATGTCAAAACCATCCCTTAGTTCTCCAATGTGCAGGGACAGAGACATGGGGAATGACTTCTCCTAGGTCTTGAAGCTCACAGATGGAGCTGGCTGGGAAAGTGCTCACTGGGGGTGAGTCTCTGCCTTCCTTTGGACTCTAACAAAGTGCAAGGGCTTCAAAGACATCACACTATTTGTACTGCTGCCTTTCTTCTCTTGACCCTTCTGAGCACTTATTCTTTCCCTGCCAAGAGTGCTTTCTGTGTTGACTTCGAACCCAGATCATTTTTGGCACCTATTCTTACTTTTGTTTCCTTATGTTGTTGTTTTTCTTTCTCTATCCAGTATTAATATTTTCTATAAAATGCAATGATTTGGTCTCAAAATCTAGAAATAAAAGTAAATAGTTCATGGAAGTTTCTGGATCTATCCCCCTCTTTCCCTTCCCAGGTCTTGAGGTGTGGGCTATAAAATATTGCAGAAAGAGAACATCCCAGGTCAAGGTGAGATGTCCAAAGAACCATGAAAAAATAGGCCTGCAAGGTTCACAATCACTCTTGAGAAGACCATATGATGAAAGATACATTTGTCCAGACTCACAAAGCAGACATAGTCTGCGTATTTCATCCTGTGTTTTCTTCCTGCTTTGGCCCAAATCTTTCGGTTGCAACATAGGCAATAAAATATCAAGCTTATTTACCAAATCAGAGCATTTTGCCCAGATACCGAGGACTTTCTAGTCTGAGTTTTTGTGGGCAAATATGCCAATTAAAGAAAGACATGGATGCTCCTTCAGAGAGGAAATGTGAGCAAATAGGACAATGATTCTTGGACACTTGAACATGGGAATGACAATATTAATAACCATGCCTCAACAATAGATGATAGAACTTTCTAGATGAGCTGGGATATGACACTATCATAAGAAGAAAGGAAATCCTTTTGGACGTTAAGTCAGAAAGATGTGTATAGAATGTAGCCTCAACTTTTTATAGATTGAATTGGTATCATAGTGTGTAAGCAGGTTGTCATAAGACTGAATGCTTTTCAGGGCATTTTAAGAATTACCCGGTTAGTTGTATAAAGGTTCTGGCACAATGTAGGTTGTCAAATCAAGATAGATGTAGTTCAAATAGCAACCTCTAGGATAGCCATTGTTTCCTGCCCAATTAAAATGGTGAGGAGATGGAGACCCAAAGAAATAAATTGCCTTAGCCATAGAACTAGCACATGGCTGAAGTGTGATTTGGTGCCTGGACAGTTTGGTCTCACCATCATCAGCACTATCTTCCTTCCCAGTAGACTCGTGTGAACTATGTGGCTTGCACAGGTAGAGGCAGAGTCAACAAGGAAACATGATGGGTCACCGTTTGGGAGGAGTAAGTAAAGGTGGAGCAAGGCAGTGCCTGGAGCCAGTGTGAACTCCACTGATTCAGCATGGAGCACTGAGAACACAGACAGGACTAAGTCCATTTCCTGCTTTCTCTTTGCAATGTAAAGCTAAACATCCTGAAACTCCCTTATGAAGTAAGCATCAGTCTCCTCTCTGAAATGAGCTTCCACACCAGTGAAGTGAAGCTGTTGGAGGAAATCACATCTCTAGTGCTCTTGTCCTAGGAGTCCTGTTTGGAGTTTGGTTTCCTGTTGGGCTGCTAATGGAAAAGTCAGCAATTCAAAGCCACCCCCTCTGCTCCTTGGGAGAAAGATAAAGAGTTATAGTCTCTGAAACCTACAGGGGCAGTTCTACCCTGTTCTATTGGGTCGGTAGGAGTTGGAATTGATTTGATGGCTTGTTGTGCTTTATTTTGTTTTTGAGTCCTGTCAGGACTGCTCGGTTGGCATTTCACATCCACCAGCTGTTCCATGGGAGAAAGGCATGACAATCTGTTTCCATAAAGACCTCACAGTCTTTTAAACTGTACAGGGATGGTTCTGTTCTGTCCTGTAGAGTCTCTCTAAGTTAGAATTGAATAGACTGCATAGGTTTGGGTTGACTAGGTCTATGTGTTCCCTTCAGTTCTCTGAGATTCTCAAGTTCTTCCTCTCTTCCGTTGAAAGCTCAGGTTAACTGCTGGCTGTGCCTCTGAGATTTAGAAAAACCCAGGGAACCTCTGAACAGCCTCTGTCCCAGGAGAAGGAGCGGGCCTGCTTTCTCCCTAGACTGCCCCCAGGCAAGACCTGGCATCCTGGGCTGTGTGGGCATGAAGCAGATTCCCGTACACCCACACCTCAGCCAACCAGAGAGACTGACCACCCATGCTCAGGCCTGCCCTGGCCACATCAGAAGACAGCTTGGGTGGCCTCGTTGTCACTGCAGGCAGAGCTGTCCACCAAGATTAACTGGACCAGCCACAATGGCTCTTGCCCAGAAACTTGTTCCTGTGGGTTCTAGTGCAAAGTATTCATCTTGCAATTCCTCCATGTGCTTGTTAGAATGGAGCTTACAGTAAACAGCAATGCAAAAATCTTAATAAAGGGGTTAGAAGATGTTCTAGGCCTATATGCTGGACAGACACGTGGCTCAGACCTCTATTTCTGACTTGTTAAAAGATCACAAGTAGGATAACCTAACGAGATATTAGAATTCATTTCTATTTGTTCACATACTCATCAGATATTTCTTTATTATTTAGTATGTGTCAAATAAAATATTAGATATTAGTAGTTGCAATGATGACTTAGACACGATCTTGATCTTTAAAAAAAATTAGTTGAGAAGCAGTCGCAATAGCAAATGATATCTTTAAAAGTTGGAATGTTATTCTGATTCTCACAGATTACATTACCTGTAAACTCTACAAGTTGGATAATGCAGGGCTCTGAGGTGCATCCATAGACCACATGCATCATACAGGGAGATGAGAAAGGACAGCATGCACAAAGGGAAAAAAATGCCATACAGTTGGATGGGTCTATGGCACTGAGTGTGGAGGAAGGAATAAGCAGAAAGGGGTTCAGAGAGAAAGATCCCAGAAAACCTGACAAATGTGTAAGCTTGACCTTTACATTTTGAGAGTCAGAAAGTCACTGAGGTGTTGGAGGTAGACAAGTAGGTGTGATTATTGGGGTCAGATTATTCTGTTAGCTGTCCCCACATTCCTAACGGGAACCTGGGAACAGAGTCACTAGCTCGGTAGAGTAGGAAGGCCCTAAGATTTCATGAGCCTTCTACTTAGTATAAACATCTAATGGGAGAAATGACTTCTTTGAGATCATATAATAAGTTTATGGCACAGTTGAAAGAATTCAATCTTCTTCCTTCTTTGGCCAGCACTTTCCATAAATGCTGATCTAAAAGGAAAAAGAATGCTTTGATGGACAGAGTACCATACTAGTTCTAACTTGAGATCCACCCACTGATTCTGTGGCACTTGCCCAGTCAGTATGGTGGAACAGAACATTTGGAGGTTTAACGTCTATAGCCTTCACTGGCTTATGTTCCAGATCAGGTGCCAAAAGGCTTTTTGTTTTCCTGTTTGTTTTGTTTTTATTTTTGAATAGGATACAAATCTAAGGGAACTTTTTCTTACACTTACAACATTGATGTGACACTGAAGGCAGTGGGGCACTTAAGTAACATGTGTCATAAGCAAATACCATTTGAACACCTAGATTTGTTTTTCCTTAACTGAGTTTCTTATTTTTTTGCTACACATTGGCCAAACAGATTTCCATTCCAACTAAGCATATTCAGGAATTTGGCACAAAAAGTGGAAGACAGCTCGACCAACATAATTTTTTTAGACCAGTACTATTAAGGAGTGGCTTCACTTGAACACATTTTATATATATAAATCTATGTTCCATCTTTAATGACTTATTACAAAATTTAAGATTCCCTTATATTGCAATTCCTCTAATATGTCGACCACTAGATTCAATTCATAGACATATAGTTAGTATAATTAATACATATTATCAGCAACAGATATTCTGCCTAAATCAATATACCGTGACATGTCCCCTGAATTTTGAACTCTGGATTTCTCTCTAAGTAATGGAGTAACAAGATCCCATTCTAAGACCTTTCCTTGGCTTTTCAGATAAAATGCTCAGTGCAAGTCAGTGTCTGAGAAAGCAACGGAAACCGAACATCTGCTCTTCACTCATCTGACTTGCTACGTGTTTGTGGTATGGCTATGATCTCTGTCTCTCCTTCCTTTGATTCGGGCAGCCCCCATGGCTCCATCTAGCCAAAGATTTGAATATCCTTGGTCCTTTGCTTACACTTCTGGGATGAGGATGCATGGAAAATATTCTTAGTCTATTCTTTTGATCTCTTATACAAGAAAAATAGGACTGCCACAGATGACACTAGATGTTCTTCCCACGTGTGTTCTCCACCACTGACTTGTCTGCTTTCCCACAATCCATTCAAAGTACTTTCAAAATATCCCTTCAAGTTGTACCATTGTATCAAGAAGACCTTAATCACATGCCTATCCAGGTCACAAGGTGTCAGTTTTGTACAATAACCCCAGCAGCATATGAGTGCAGACTGACTGCATTATGTGGTATGTGTGTGCGCAAGTTTGCATGTCTATTTTGGTGAGCAATTCTTTTTTATATAACCATTTCCATCCAGTCTATTGCAGCTGATAGTTAACCTATAGGGCAAAGCCAAACTGCACCATAAGGTTTTCAAGACTGTCATATTTATGGAAGTGGACTGCCATATCTTTATCAGCTGGTGGGTTTGAATGAGAACTTTCTGTTAGCGACAAGGCTTTTAACCACTATGATACCAAAGGTTCCTTTATCTTTATGTACAAACCACTAATGTTGTCTTGAAAGACTACTGTTCATCACGATCTAATTGCTAATTTTAGGACATTTACATCGTGTTTAATTATTGATTGGTCTACTAAATAACCACCACAATTCACATTTCTTGAGCTAGTCTCACAATAACTCTGAGTGGTATTTACAAACCTATATATTTTGTAGAAAGTTACATCTCAATTAGAAAAAAAACAATAACCCAGGTTAGAAGTGGGTACAGGACATAAACAAGCAGCTCATCCAAGAAGGTAGCCAAATAACCTACATGTAGAAAGTCTCATGATCACTAGCCACCCAGGAGATGCACATCAAAGCAACAATGAGAAACCATCTTACTGTGGCAATGACAAACAAGTAAGAAAAAGCACCATAAAAATGATAAAATGACAAAGATTGGCGAGAGATTAGAGCCCTTACACACTGCTGTGGGGACTGCAAATATGTACAACTTCTGTGGAAGGCATAATTTGCATATATATATATATATTCTAAAGAAATAAGAATCCTAACACAGACATGTGTCCCCATAGGCATCACAGCACTGTTCAAATTAGCAAGAAAATGGAAATAGCCTGAATACCTGTCAGTAGAAGAATAGATTGAGAAACTTTGGCACGTACATGCGGCCCCCCGGCCCGCCGGGAGACCACCAGTTATTCGTGGAGAGGCGAGGGGACCCCAAACCTGAGGAGAGAATGGGCGAGAAAGGAGAACAAGACCAAGCAATTCTGTGTCAAGGTCTAACTTTATTAAAAAGGGTAGGGCATATATAGGTAGGGAAAGAGGGAGTGTTTTGCAAGGCTGAGCTGGGGGGAGGGGGGCGTGCTATTTGTGCTGGAGCATACTGCGGTCATACTGCAGTCACTGCCTCCTGGGACAGTCAATCTCGGGCGTCATTTGTGTTGCTTCACTTAGATTACGAACAGTTAACCTCGGGCGTCATTTGTGTTGCTTCACTTAGATTACGTGGCCTGTTTGTACCGGTTCCTCTTGGCCGGTTTCGGACTGAGGGGGCGTCGCCAACACGTACACATAATGGAATACTATGCATCACTGAAAAACAATGATGAAGCCACAAACCCCCTCATGGCCTGGATGGACCAGGAGAAAATTATGCTGATTGAAATCAGTCAATCACAAAAATACTTATTATATAAAACCACTGATATAAGGGGGAGGAAGGAAGATAAATACTTCAATATCAAAGGGAACAGATTTTGGAGACTGCCATGTAGGAGGGCAATGGAAGGAAAATCAAGCAGTAAACTAGAGGGTTGGTGGGAGTTAGCTTGTGTGAAGTAAAAGATTCTTCCATGAGAGGAAGAATTCAAGGAACAAAGTAGTGGCAGACTATGGAGGGGGTTGATTCATAGTTTAAACTGTTGAATCCAAAGGTGATGATCTGAAATATAAACTCTACCTCGTTTACAATGTAACATTTTTTGCTGTTGTTAAAACAATCCTGGGAGATTATATTCACAGTGTAAAAGTGATGTCATTTGGATAGTAGAAATGCTGGACCCTCCCCCTTGTGGTCCCAGCTTTCAATATTTCCCCTGGTCAGACTATTCTGCTCATAGTTCTATGAACCTGCCTTATGTATTCAGTTTTATGCACTAAGTATGCTCTGCACCTCTTGAAGCCTTCTCCCAACCCTATGTTCTACTCATCAGATCTATTCAAGACAAGAGCTGCGATGAGAACCAAGGGTACAAACCATCTGGTCTGTCATAGCCCAAGGGCCCTAGACTACCCACTTATCTCTATTTTATCTCCCAAAGGAACACTTGAAAGAATATAACAGGAGGGTTCCACTGCAATACTTTTGCTATTAGTTGGTTCTGGTGGAAGTTTAATAACTCTTTTATTTATCCTTTTGCTATCATTGCCTTTATTATCAGTATCTTTATAATTTCTCTCTTTGAACTTATAATACCAGCAAATTATGCACTGCAACATTGCAGGTAGCACATGTTACTAAGGTACAAGAAAGAAAGAGAAGGGGGAAATACATGACGGTAAGGGCTAGTCATCACAACTCAAATGCAAGGCAAGTGAGGAATTACCTGTGGATGAATAGACTGTAAACCGGGAAAATGGTCAAATGAGACAGAATGCTTCTACAATGATCATTAGAGACATCCTGTTTTCTCAGTCAAAACTCATTCCTCTCTACGCCAACCCTTCCATTGTATCCAAAGCTTAGCAGTATCATTAATGGCCCAAACACAGGGACTGTGATCTATTTGTTTCTGTGTCCCCATTGCCATGGGCAATGCAAACACAGAATGACTGCTCAGAAATGCTATTTAATTATTAATTCATTCCTTGTTGAATAAAGGCATGCATAAAGTCGTTCAGCCATGTACATTCATGGTTTCATGTACATTCAGTAGCTTATGCCAGTCTCATAAGACAGCACTGTTGAATGATTTTTACTTTCACAAATCTCTTTGTTAAGTTGAATTTAAAATGTCTCAATATAGCTCCCTTTACACACACACACACACACACACACACACACACACACGCACGTCTCACTTCTGCCCCACAGGATCACACAGAACAAATTTTGTTTTTCTGAGGAAATTTATAGGCAGTGACATGCCCCCTGATGCATCTTTCCTACAAGCTAATTAACCCTAGCTTCTTTTGTTACTCCTCTGGGCATGTAATGTGGAGTCTTCACTTGGATTTCTCGACATGCAAGTAGACTTTCCCAAATGAAATGTATTTCATACAACTTCCCTCAAGGGTAAGACTTTCAGCATCACAGAGGTTTCTTTTATGGTTAAAAGGGCAGGGAACTATTTGGAGGAGAAATGAGAATGGATCTGTCTCACAGCCCCGTGTTTCTGAAGTGCAAAGCCTTCCAACCTGTTGCCTTAGGAAATGCTGTGACTGTTGAAAAGTAGAAAGAAGCTCCACTCCTGCTTTCAGCCTGACATTGACTTAGCCTGATACCTTATTGGTCTTGAGATAAATTATGCCTCACTTTCTAGCCGAAAGAGAATGTCAAGGTTAAGGTCAGTGAAAGAGGAAGGAGGAATAACAGTCACTGGGTTGGAATATAGTAGCCTGAGACTTGACAAACTCTTCTTACGGTACCTCTGGGAAAAGGAGAGATGTATCTTGCCTATCTCTGCAGCCACAGGTACCAGGCTGCATAGGAAAGAGAAACGTGCTAATTTAGAAGCAACCATTGGTTAATTAGAGACACATTAAAAACATTTCTCTATAGTTATAGTGGGAGGGTTTCGTGTTAGTTTAACTCGACATATTACAGCAATTAGAAGGTACCAAGCCCCTTTATGTCATTCTGTCTTTTGCATAGATTGCCTGCTTAACGCAAAATGGGCTAATGACTCCTTCTGTTGTGGACTTTATTGTGTATCCCAAAATATGTGTCATAATCCTAATCCCCATTGATGCAATCTCCATTTGGAAATAGAGGTTTTTTGGTATATTAATGTGATCATACCAATGTTGGGGAAGTCCTAAAACTACTCACTCCTGAATTATATAAAGAACAGATTAAATACAGGAGCAAGCTCCCCAAACCAAAACGACAACAAATTTACTACCAGTGAGTTGATTCCAATGCATAGTGATCCCAGAGAATAGGGTAGAATAGCCCTTTTGGGTTTCAAGACTGTACATCCTCATCTTTTCCCCAAAGAGAGGCTGGTTATTTCAATCCTGCAGGTAGCTGCCCAGTTCATAACCCACTCCATTGCCAGGACTTCTGAAGAAACCATAGACAGATGCCACATGAGGGCTCGAAGGAACTGGAGAGAAGGAACTAAAAGGAACTAAAAGAACTAAAAGGAGACTGGAAGCTGAGACAAAAACCTTCCCCTAGAGCAATGGTTCTCAATCTTCCTCAGGCTGCAACCCTTGAATACAGTTCCTTATGTATGGTGACTCCCCAACAATAAAATTGTTTTCAATGCTACTTTATAACTATAATTTTGCTACCATTATGAATCCTAATGTAAATATCTTCTAATGCAGGATGGTTGTTCATTGTTACAAATTGAACATAATGAAAGCAAAATGATAAATCACAAGAAACATTATGGAATTATACATTATATTTCTAATTTCAAATCAGTGAAATTTTGTCTTGGAGCATGGTGTAGCATGGGTACCAATCTTAAAATAGCAACAGTAAACTACAATTGCCACATTTTTGGACAGTATTCATGAAGAGTCAACATCAGTGGGAAGGTTGAAACAGCTTTTTTCTCACCAAATCAGCACATCTGCTTGTGAGCAGACTTGCCTGAAGACGGATAGAGGAACGGTGGTTCAGTTCCAAAGACCACTGTAAATATGTGTTTTCTGATGATCTTAGGTGAGCCCTGTGAAATGGTTGTTCAACCCCAAAGGGGTTGCGACCCACATGTTGAGAATCTGCCCCAGAGGCAACAGAGAAAGCCTTCCACCAGAGTCAGTGGATGCCCAGAATTCAGACTTCTAGTTTCCCCAACTCTGAGACAATGTATCTTCTTTAAAGTCACCTTGTGGCCATGCAGCAGCACTAGCAAAGTAAGCCAGCCATTTACAGCCCATCCAAAGGCGCTTGTTCACTTGATGGCTTCCTGTTGGAATGTTCTTTCCCCAGTGTTTTCCTCCAGTTATGTACCATAGTTACACTTTGCTGCAATATTTTGCATCCAAAGTCCACTGAAATGTCTCTTCTCTTCTACAATCTTCTCACTTCTTTCTGCTGTGGATATTATCTTTAAACATGGATGCCTCATGAGACATTTTCTGGGAAATGAAGAGAAGCAGACACCATTTCCAAAAGTATAGACAAAATATGAGGGGAAAGGAAGAACATCCCAATATATTCCAACCAGTGAATTATAAATCACCTGAATACTTATCAACAAAATTGTTTTCAAAAACATTGGAGAAATATGGATATTCAAATGCCACCAGGTGGAAGAACCATATTTTACAATCAGAGAAAAGAGCAAAAGTCCAAATTTCATAAGGAGCCCCTGGGAGACTTTATCATTGACTAACTGAAAAATGCTGTTAGTGCTTGAAGTCAACGTGAATAGATGAAGCTAGTACTTTAGGCCAGGTTTGGTGCTTGAAGAGTTTTGGAAGAAGTGGTCAGAAGGTACCTGGCTGCTCTAGTCTCACGTTCAATGGCAGGTCTTTCAGTGTCCCCAGACTCCATCAACATTAGTACCATTGTCATTGCGGGGTGAGAGGAGGGAAGAATGATTAGTCTCCATAATAGAAGGGAAGAGTGATTATCCCATTTTGGGTTAAGTAGCCAGTCTGTGCACCTGTTATAGCTGTCAGTGCACAGCCTGACTCTTATCCACAAACCCGTTTTTTTTTTTTAAGATCTTGTTTATCTTACAAGATGAAGAATTGAACTCTTATACATTAAAGGGGTTTACCTTAAATAAGTGGTTGGCATCAAATGATAGAGAGAGAGCTCATGATTAAGAACCTATGGTGAAAAGGGAAGAACTCCATGCTGTATCGAAGACAGTAGTGAAAAACAAACCTCAATGGACTAGCAATTGAGGTGTTTTAACAAATAAGTGCAATCCTAGAGTAGCTAACTAATTTACAGCAAGAAATTGAGAAGGCCAATCTACTAGAAGAAATTCATATTTGTGCCCATTCCAAAGAAAGGTGATCAAAACAATGCAAAAATTATTGAAAAATATCATCAATATTACACACAAGTAAATTTTTGCAAAAGATAATTCAAGTATGGTTTCAAGAGTAAAGCTGGATTCAGAAGAGGAATTGGAACAGAGGGTTGCTAATGGAAGGTGAGAATATCAGGGAGATGTTTACCCGAGTTTTATGAACTATGCGATGACAAATGATAAGGATGGTAGCAGGCTGTGAAGAATACTGCATTCAGCATTGTCGCATGTGTTTTGTGAGTCTGAAGAGGACTTTATAGATTGCTGTCAGGCAAATGGGATAATATTGGTCCAATGGACCTGATCTGAACTAGGCTGGTATGTTTTATCAATATTAAACTACTCTTGTATATAAAGTTTTTTTCTTATACACATGAGTGTCTATGAATTTGTTTCTCTAGTCTTCCCAGAATAACACAGTGACCATTTTAAGTAGAAAAAAGAATATAATGAAAGGTACTTTATTATTTCATACAGTTTTAATCTAAATAAGAAAAATAAGGTATATGTTAAAGAAAAGAGGAAGTAACATGAAATTTCTATGTTGGGTGACTACCCAGTCTTCTATCTAAGAGAGAACCCTGATTATAAATGCCATTTCAACAACTGACCCACAGAGCTCAACAAAAAATTAAGTATCAGTTCTGCCAAACTGGGAAGTGGACTAAATGCCACCAGTGCCGATATGGATGAAAAAAAAAACACCCAAACTTGATAAAGAATAAAGAATACTGAAGACTTGATGCTTTTGAATTATGGTGCTGGTGAAGAATATTAAAAATACCACATATTTCCAGGAGCATGAAGAAATCTGACTTGGGAGAAGCAGCCAGAATACTCCTTAGAAAAGAGAATGGTGTATTGTCCCCTCTGATATTTTGCACATATTATCAGGAGGTAGAAGTCACCAGAGAATCACATCATGCTTGGAAAAGAAAAGTGTGTGTGTTGGGGCGGTGGGGAGTAGAGGGAGGGTGGAGATCTCCAGGGAGATGTATTGACTCAGTGGCTGTAACAATGGGTTCAAACCTTGTACTATAAGGAGGATTGGGTAGGGTCACATTCGGTTGCCCATGAGGCATCTGAGAAGGCACTAAAGTGACTAGACCTCACAATCACAACAACTGATAGCTGCAGTTTCTCCAATGAGTACCAATCATTAAAAATATGTAATTCTTTTTGATGAGAAATGTCCTAAAATGAATTACATGTCAGACTACCTCCACTTTATATCCTATATTTTAATTATATATAAGTGAGTACTAGAATATAATATCATGATACCTTAGTGGAAAGCTAAAAGGGGCAAGGGAAAGGGTATCATTCTATTCTTCTTTTAATATCCCCACAACCTATGCACCACACACACACACACACACACACGCATGGAAGTTGTTCAGGCATATATGATCGTAGTACAACAACAGCCTACTTTTCATTTTAAGTGACTTTTTCCTTTTACTAACAAATATCAGAGCCCAAAATTTCAGAAAGTCTCTAAACTTTTTGAAGTTGTCTAATAAATTTTTTCTCTTGTAATTATCAAGTTAAATACTAAAAAAGTATTTAAGGATTTTTTAGAAACATATTGTGTTAGTTCAAGTTCACCAGGTAAACAAATCCAGAGACACTCTTATTTATATAAAAAGAGCTTTATAGCAAAGAATAATTATATATTGATAAAACATCCCAGCACAGTCCTTATCAAGTCCATAAGTCCAATTTTGACAAATGTGGCCTTTTCAAACTCATGCAACTCAACAATGATGCCAAATGCAGGAAGTATGCAGACCAGTGGATGGAAAGTCTTGTGGGTTCAGTGGCAGTGAAAGTATTTCAGTGTTGGTGTGCATCTCCACATGATTCCTCCAGGTACAGGGCTCTGGCTCCATCAACATAGCTCCATCTGGTTTGTCTTCAGGAATCTCTCACAGTGTGTGTATCTGGCCTCCAGTGAGCTATTTATCTCCATCACACCTCCTGATGGGGTCACTAAGCTTCAACCTGATTGACAGGCTAGACCTTCACTCTTAATCTAAAGTCAACACCAAATTATGTAACTACTACAAATATCCACCAATACAAACGGGTAGTGGGGAACAACTGAGGCTCTAGAAAGAAAACCACTTGCCCATGGACACAAAATTCAGTTAGAGGTGTTAAGAGTAGATGTGAGAATACAGCTTTGATCTCACTGCCAATAAATGACTTGTGTTTTCTATGTACCTCTCTAGCAACTAAAATTGTACTTTGAGTCAAGGTATTGCTTATTTATTTGTACCTAGAAGAAATATTTTGGTGTATGATTGAGTTGGTATTTTCAATAGAACTAAACACAAATAGAAGCACTCTGCCTCAGGAAGTAGGAGCTGCTAGTGTGTGAATTGCAAGAAATTAGATAAACCCCTTCTAAGTGCAAGTCTGGCTCTCTCCTGACTTAAGGTCATTCAGATAAGTATTTAGGAGACAGTCATAACTCACTGCTCTGGAAACAAAGAAATCAAAGGAATGTGAAAAGCCTCTGGCCACTTGTTTATTCAATAAAGTTCCTTACTTTCTCAGTACAAAAACACTTTATTCTATTAAATTGGCATTCCATGATGCTCACCTTCCCAACATGATTGTTGAAGACAGAAATGTGCTTATGCAATCGTGGTGAATAAAGCTGATGGTGCCTGGCTATCAAAAGATATAGTGTCTAGAGTCTTAAAGGCTTGAAGGTAAACAAGTATGGATAATGGGGAAGTGGGGAGAAGGAGACATCAGACAGTATAAAATATGACAAAGTAATAATAATTTATAAATTAGCAAGGGTTTATTGAGTTGGGTAGTGGGGACGGAGGGGGAAAATGAAGAGCTGATGACAAGGGCTTAGATGGAAAGCAAATGTTATGAGAATGATGGGGGCAGGGGATATACAGATGTGCTTGACCTAAATGGACTTATGTATGGGTTTTGATAAGAGTTGTATGAGCCCCCAATAAAAGGATTTTTAGAAATAAATTTCTTCTTATGATCTCACCAGCTTGGCATTGGTGGTTCCTTTGGAGAGACTCCAGTAACTTTTCTGCATGTGCTGGGAAACCATACTCTGCTTAAAGGACCATCCAAAGAACTATTGCTTCCTAGGAAGAAGAGGATGCTGAGGTGAGTCTGTGTCTCGGGATAAATGTCTACTGAATATACCAGTAAGGTGTACTGGACCCTCGTCTCCCTCTTGTCCAGGGAAGAACCTGCCTTGGATCTCAGCTCTGAGGGAAACAAATGAGTAAAAGAACAACTGATCCTGGTCTTCTGAACCTCTATAAGAGTGTGGGCCCACAGATAGTCAGTGTTAGTATTGGTCTCTAGCCAGAAGGGAAGCCTGAACAACTCCTCAGCATGTTTAGAGTACCTGTGAATGGAAAAACACAGTCATCTTCAGCCAGTACAGGGAAGAAAGGTCTTGTGAGTTGTGTGTCTCTGAAGAGTGTGACCATGTACAGCCCACTTGGGTCCTAAGAACCATCCCCTCCCCACCAGGCTAAGAGCATACTATTATACTAATTGACAAAAGCTAAGAGAGGCACTTGAAAGTCCTAGTGAGAGAAAAGACAGCATCTAAAAATGAATGTTTGTTGAACAAGAGCTACCATAGAAAGTACACGAGGGAAGGAGATTACTCTTAGGGCCATGTTAAAAAACTTCAAGAAGGGAGATAGATACTCAAGATTACTAAATGAAACCCCAGTCAGGAAAATAGAGAACATTTTGTGAAATAGACTGTGCAGCAATGGGGTAGATTGACCTTCTGAGGGAACTCTAGATAGGCACAGGGTGTGTGGCAGAAGGGATGGGAAGCCAGGTCATCCCAGCCAATTTCCTTCCATTGATACCTACTAGTTCCAACTAGTTTTCCATTCACCTTCCTGAATGAGACGGACAGTAAGCCAATCCTTGTTTCTATGGCCCATAATCCGCCCCTAACCAATGCAGACAAAGGAGCTCAGCAGACCCAAATGTAGCCTCCCCCCACAGCCTCACCTTTGACTCTGTATGACCTCTCAAGCCTGCCTATTCTGCATGAATCAGCAGAAACTTTGCCTCCCCCTTAGGTTCCACTACAACTCAAACCTGGAGCCCCCAGGTTCCAATAACCCTTATGACTTCACCCATCCAATGCCCCAGTTGCCTGAAAATTCTTCTCTGGAACCCCATCACTCCCACAAGCCATGCAAATACACTTGCAAGAAATGAGGGTGCCCAACTTTGTAGACACGAATGGCCATGCACAAGAAGGACAGCACCACCCTAGTGTGTCAGTCCTTCTCCACTACTGACTTACTCAATTGGAAGCACCACAGTGAGAAACCCCAAGCATTCACTGACCTCATGCATTCCATCTTCCAGACGCATAATCCTATATTAGCCAACTGCCACCAGTTGCTCCTAACTTGGTTTCACACTGAAGAGAAGCGTTCTGCAAGCAGTGCAATGCAGTGGGTTGAGGAGAATACCCCAAAAAGTGTAATGAATTCACAAGCCTACACCCAGAATCAGCTTCCAATATCAGCAAGATAACCAGGAACCTCCAGAAGGCTTGAGGGGCAGCCTTTTGTCTTTTTTTAGATACTGCATAAGGCTTCAGCAGTTATACACTCCTTCTGACCCCAAAACACAATTAAACCAGACCATGGCCAATGCTGTCTATACAAACCAGAGTGCAGAGTACATTTGCCTTACAGTGGGAGGACCCCAAATCAGGCATAAGTCCAGTATATCTGAACACAACGCCCGCAGAGGTTCCAAAGTTTGCCACTGTCTTTAGAGGGGCACTAACCAAAGACATAATGGAACACCCAGCTAAAGATAATAGAGGTACCCTCCTGCGGTGTATAAATGACTTGCTTCTTGTGCATGAGACACAAGAAGGCTGTGTAGAAGGAAACCATCTACTGCTTGGACATCTGTTCCAGTGTGGTCTTCAAGTCTCCAAGAATAAGGCCTAAATCTGTAAGAAGGTAAAATACCTCAACTTTTGTATCACTAAAGGAGGAGAAGTTTAGGAATAGAGAGGAAGAAGAACATAGAAACTCTCCAAGTTCCAAAGACCCAAAGGCAGTTGAGAGAGTGTTTAGAGGCTGTGGACTTTCATAAGCTGTGGCTCCCAAACTTTGCAATCTCCACTTGGTCCCTATATGAAGCTACAAAGGGGAGAGAGCCGGAGCCACTATACTGGGAAGAAGAGCAACTAAAGCTCTTACAAAAGCTCAAAGCAAAACTCCAATCAGCATCAGCTTTTGGCTGCTGAACATTTCTGATTCATTCAACTTGTATGTGTCAGAAAGGCATAACTTAAGAGTGTTGGTGCAAAAAGTGGTTCATAGAGGAGGCCAGTAGTCTATCTGTCTAAGCAGCTGAATAGAAAAGCAAGTGGATGGTGGTCCCTATGTCTCAGAGCACTAGTTAAGAAAGTCCTTCTAGTTAAGAAGTATACAGGCTCACTGGATGGCAGAGATTAATAATGTGAATAAGTGCCTTATTGAGTGATCACTCTTTGGTGAACACCAAAGGACATCATTAACCAGTAAGCTCCAGACTCAACAGGAACCAAGGCCTAGTTTAAAGAACCAACCCATAGCCAATCTAAAAGTTGAAATATAAGTATTGATAGAAATAGTCTCCTAAATGCAACTGGATAATGGTGTGCAGGGTACACAGTAGTCATTCAGAGTAACACAATAATGGCAAAATCCCTCCCAAAGCAGATTTAGTAGCCTTAACCCAAGCCTTAAAGACCCACACAAACAAAAGGGTAACCAGCCACACAAACTCAAGCTATATGTTGTTAAAGATCCATGTTCCTGGTACCATTTTATAGGGAGAGGCCTGTTAACTGACAAAGGAAAAGAAAGAAAGCACCAGTCTGGGACTCTGGCATTACTAGATGTGGCATGGGACCCAGCAGAAGTGGCAATAATACATTGCAAAGAATGCCATCAGGATCAATCCCAAGAAGCCCAAAAACACTAGAGAACAAACCAGAAATCAAAAGAGGGCAGTCATAGAGGTTCCAGTCCTCATGGTTGTCATTGCTCATGCATTTACTTGTGTGTGTGTGTACACGCACACACACACAGACACACACAGACACCCTACCTTCTGTCATGGGGTCCAAAACGATCTTCATGTGCTTTCCTGGAAAATTGCTTTGGATGCAACAAGAAAAGGCAAAAAGCATCAAAGCAGACTGGCAGCAGTTACTATATGGCAGAGTTGCCATGCCAAAATTATCAGACCTGTCTCTTGTTGATAATTTCCATGCTGATACCCACTTCAGGAAGGAAGCTACAGAGCATCTATTGGGAAAATATTTCTGTATTCCACAACTGGCTGCCCTAGCCAAGGCTGTAAACTAGAGGTGTGTAGCCTACACTAAAAAAAAAAAAAAATCTGTGTCAAGGTCCCCGCTTGCCATCAGGAATACCAGTAGTTGGGAGCACTCCCTTTGAAAATATAATTCTTAGCTGAGCCCTGGTGGCACAGTGATTGTGTGCGGAACTGTGGCCCACAGGGTTGGTAGTTCAAATCCACAGCAGCTCTCCAGAAGCAGGGCTGGGCTTCCTGCTCCCACAAGGGCAGTGATATAGGGGGGAAAAAGTTAAAGAAATATATAATTCTTGACTTTATTGAGCTTCTTGGAAGAAGTCGTAGTTTGCACTTACTCCAGGTGGGTAAAGGCAATTGTTTGAACCAAGAAACCCCAGGATACTGTAAGAGATTATCCCAAGTTATGGACATTTGCTAACCGTGGGATCTAATAGTGAACCAGCCTTCAGTGTAGATGTAGTGCAGGAGACAATCAGAATACTAGATATGAATCAGAAGCTGCATGTAGCATATAGGTGCAGCACTCAGGCATACATGAACTGCCCTAGAAAAAAGATTTAGTACACTTTGCCAAGAGACACATTTTGCATGCCCCAAGCATCCCTCCCCGCCCCTTTTTAAATGAAGGTTTGTATCCCACACAACACTGGGTGTTCACTTTTTGCAATCTTGTTTTCTTTTTTTTTTTTAGTTTTTTTGTGTGTGGGGGTGTGGGCATCACTGCCCCCTGTTGGGAGTAGGAGGGCCAGCCTTGCTCCTGGAGAGCTGCTGCTGGATTTGAACCACCAACTCTGTGGCCTACAGTCCCGCACACAAACACTACACCACCAGGGTTCAGCCCGCAATCCTGTTTTCTAAGTCACTCCTTCTCCTTTGCTTCCTGCCAGGGTCCCTGAGAGAGATAGCGGGAGTTGAGGTTAGTACACAATGTCAAACATTAGGAAAAGTAGAAAATCAGTGTCCAAGTGGGTAACTGAAAGGATGCATGTCAGCCTCTCCTCCCCTATACATCTCTTCAGTCTGGGAGAGAAGGTATGTGCATAAGGTTGGAACTTACCCCCGCCCCCTTAAAACCCAGGAGGAGGGATCACTAGCTTATTTTAACTACTCTCACTGTGGTGAAGGCAGAAGGAATCTTTACCTGGATCCATTGCAGTGGTCACAAGAAACCACACTATCTTCTGAGTAGGAATAGCATCCATCCCTCCTAGTCAGCTCAACAACTAGGGTGTCATGGACTGCTCCAGCCCCACCATGGAAGCCAGCTGGTCAACACACAGCCAAAGTGGGAGATACCTAACATGTTCACTGACCCTCACCTCACCCTTGCAGACCCAAGCACTCCACCCATGCACCACCACCTTGCTCACAATTTCTTCCGATAATTGGGTCAGGAGATTAATAACTTAGTTTTTTGTAAGATTCCTATTGCACTTGTGAGGCAACAAGCCTACCTTGCAGACATAATCACACTCTGCATTTACATTGGATGAAGACTCAAACCTGTTTTGATCAGCAAGCAGACCCTGTAGAACATTGGTTAGAACTAAGGGCTGAACTTTCACATGGACAGGTTATCACAAAAGCTCACATTCCTACGGATGCCTTGAACAAAACCTGTGCAGCCACAGCCACGAGTCAAAGAACATTGGCCGTGGTAAATACTTGCAGACGGACAGATCAGGGAATAGTATTACATGCGCCAGAACAAATATGTGTCTCTAGGGACCTGCTCAAATTTTGGCAGCAGTCTGGAATAGAATTATTGACCTCATTGGAGTTGTGTTCATTGGGCTAGATGCCATGTCATGGGAAAGACACCTTTTTCACAAGACGTGTGCCTAAATCAAGCTGCATCACTGAGGAATGCAATCCAGTAAACCCGACTGTATTTGGTTCTAAAAGCTGAATGCCCCAAACGATAGGACTCCAGGTTGAAGAGAAAGGACTAGAACAGGTCCCATAGTGGTTGCTGAGATTCTTATTCCCTCCCCTGTACCATGTAACATGGGATCCCTTACAATGAAATACCTGAAACTATAAGAAGATTTTACACTAGTGAAGAATGGAGGCCCTGGGTGACCCAACGGGTTAAGTGTTCAACTGCTTATCCAAAGATTGGCCGTTCAAAGCCACTGATAGGTGTCCCAGAAAGGAGGTCTGGCAATCTCTTCTAAGAGGCCTCAGCTTTGCAAACTCAATGGAGCAGTTCTACTCTGCGCATGGGGATTGTAACCTCAACAGAAAATGACAACAGCAAACATGAGTGAACAAAAAGCAGAGAGGTTCTTTTTTGCAGGAGTTTTCCGTTTAACCATGCTAGCAAACTTGATGGTCCTGGTCATGCATCAACCTTTGAACTGGAAGGTCAGCAGTTGGAAATTACCCATGACTTCACAGGGAAAAACAAGGGTCTTTCTGCCCTAGAAAGGATTTTTACAGCCTCAGGAAACCCACAAGGACAGTGCTATCCTCCCTGAGAGGGTCACTGTCAGTTGACATCAACTTGATGGCTGGGAATTTGGAGAATTTTATTGGTTAAATTTGAGAGTTGCTTGCCTGTCATTTAATCTTTGCAATGAATGTACAAGTTACTGTTGATAGCTTAACTTGACAGAAGAAGACACGGAGGCAGAGAGATGCCAAGCTCTTTGTTTAAGGTCACATATCTGGGAAAAAAAAAAGGCAAAGTTGTGTTTCACCGAAGCAAAGCACTTTCACTCACCACAATACATGACTACAACATACAGTTACAGATAGTCCTGAATCAATAACTAATTTTTTTCTGAATTTCTGCTTCCCATCTATAAAATGGATAACAGTATCTCCATGTTCAGGCTTATTTCATATAAGACCGTCTCATGAGGTGAAGGCCGTTTCATAAAGGCTGGGTGCTAGGGAGAGCTACTGAGTGGCTAATCCATGATGGGTATGTCAAACCTTCAAACCCACCGGCTGTTCCAGGAGAGGAAGATGAAGTTCTCTAATTCAAGGTTATGGTGGAAATACTTTAGTCTAAGAAGTTAGGAAGCTTTCTCCCAGACCTGAAACAGAGAAAAGTATTCCAAAGCTGTCCTGAGACTTTCTTTTTTTCACTTCATTTCACTTCTTTCTTTTCAGTCTTCCTGCTCCTAGCCCTGCCAGATTGGGTTGTGAACCACTTTAATAGTTGGCTCCACAGGCCCATTCAAATTACTGTCACATTATCTCCCTAAATTGTAAGCACCTCTGAATAAAGGATGGCATGCTTTCTCTACAATGCAATAGGCTGAACACAGCACGGAGGCTATAGTAGCTTTCCAATAAGTTGTGTGGTCTTTTCTAAAGTATAAGTAGGCCCTTCAGCACAAGAGACTCAGCACAGTTTGTCTGCCACTGTGTTTCTTCTCCAGGGTTGTCAGAATCACCCACAGGAGTGTTTCCAAAATCCATCTATCCCAAGGCCTCCCATCAAGGCTTTACTGAATCAGAATTTTGAGGAGTGGAATGCAGGCATTTGCAAATGAAACACTTTGTAGGTGCTGCTGTTACCATTGCTTTCTGAAGTATCATTTACCAATTGGAAGAATATTAGATTAGGAGTTAACTAGGGATCAAATGAGCACATTCAAACTCTGTTTCTTTCTCACTATATGGCAATAGCAAACAACGTTCCGCCTCAGTTTTCTTTTTTGTCCCCTAGCATAAACAATATCTGCATCAGACTACCTTTTGGTAAATGCCAAGCACATGTACTGACTCATCCCAAAGCCTGCCTATGTGGAATGGTTCAGTAGCATCTCCTCTGTCCTTTCCCAGTGTGCAGCCCAACAATTCTATTGCCTCCATCTCTCCAGGTGCTTCTGTGTCCTGAAGATCATATCTCCAGGCCTAACCTTTCCCTTGCTCAGAAAGAATCTTGAAGAGCTATATAACTGAGGTCTCAAAGTCACTATCTTGTGACATTTAAAAACAAGTCCTGCTATTAACCAGCCTGGTTATCTTGTTAGGAAGTCAAGAACTCTGGGTGTTTTCACACCTCTGAATCCTGGTTCTCCAATGTTCTCCCCTGATCTCACCCGATCTGAGGGTAGGCTCCTGTTTTTAATGTCCTCAACATTGGAAAGCAGCACTGTCTTAGGTTATCCTTGTCTATCACATTTTTCCAGTTTATTCCTCAATGACAGGACTGAACACAGATGCCCCACATTACAACTCAATCTAATCTTTGCTTTAGCACTGGTAACTAACAGAAATATCTTTTTGCCTAACTGACTGCACTTCTCAAAAGGACCCGTCTTCTGTGGAACCTAAAGAAAGATTTCTGGGAGAGAGAAAATAATTAACAAGTAAGTGAAACCCAAGGTGTAAAGAAGAGTTTAGATTGCCTTTTATGTCCATTCTATGGGCAATGAGGAACTAACAAAGACGAGACCTTAAGTGATAGAGATTTCATCAGATTTGAATTTTCAAAAGGGTATGCCAGGCATTCTGTAAGGATAAGAAGTCGGTTTGTGTTTGCGGGGCTGCATTAGGAGTCTACTGCAATCTTAGGCCAGAGCTACAGAGGGTACGAGCTTCTAGTGGCCCGGGAAACTAGAAGGAATGGAAGGGTCCAAGAGAAGTATAGCAACAGCAACATGTGGTGATTGAACGTGGGTGGTGGCAGATAGAGACTCAAGGTCTAGGCAGGCCCAGTTTTCCCAGCTTCAGAGGCCCCCGAGCCTTCTCCCAGAAGCATTTCATGCAGCCTCAACCCCAGCACAGCTGGTCCCCTCTCCTCAATGATGGTGTGGAGGTGCCTCAGAACTCTCTTTATCCATAATCAGGCACAAGAGTCAACGTGCTCACTGGTAATTGCTGAGTACAGTTCTAGTCAGATTCTAATCACACCAGGAAACACTTATTTGAAATTCTTAACATGGGAACAGTTCTGTTACAGGATTGAAAATTGGCAAAATATAAAAAGAACCTGGTTTACATGAGTAACCTGAATGTGCCAATTAAGCTAACTAGCAGCAGCGTATGCATTTGTTTTGATCTGAACTCTGGGAAGTAGAAATGAATTTAAATATCAGAGACCCAAATAACATGGGACCAGCTGAAAACACAGGTCAGAGGCCCAAATATCATAGAGCCGCAAAAACCCAGGAACTGCCATCAAAACCAGCTCTCTGCTTTCAGGAGAGTGCTGCCCCCATGGCATTGCACCACCGAGATATCAAATAATCCCTCAGAACAAAGAATTTAATTGTTGCAAAGATACTAGGAGAGTCTTTTTAAAGATGAAAGATTAAAAAAAAATCAAACCCACTTTTATAGAGAGGGCTACTCAATTTATTTGACATCTTTGAATTGACATTAAAACATGGAGAAATAAATGTGTCAGTTGAATAGCATACATTTCTGTCAGCTTGTTTTGTGGAATTGAGGTGGCTGCGTATTGTGACATTGGAAGTTAAGTCATTGGTATTTTAGATAGCAGCAGGGTCATGTAAGGTGAGCAGGTTTTCACAGAGCTGCAAGATTAAGAACTGATTATGAAGGGAGAATAGGCTGTCCATTCCAAGGAATAGACCTTATGAATAGTATAAAAACCTTGCCAGAGATAGTGGTAGAAGGTAAGGCTAGAAGCTTCCTCAGCATGGAAGGCTTCAAAGTACAACTGAGGAAGAGCTGCTCTCTCAGCAAAGTGGAGCTAATCATAATAATGTGCATGAAGGGGAGTTTGTAGGACTTGCGTTCGTTTGCTGATGGGGCACTCCCCCAAATGAGATTACACCGATGCAAGCATCTATTAATAGTCAAGATTCAAAAGTATGAATCTAGGACAATTGGAAGTCATCAAGAATTAAATGGAATGCATACAAATTGATATCCTAGGCACAGTGAGTTGAAAAAAACTGATATTGGCCATTTTGAATCAGATGATTATGTACAGTTTACTGTGCTTGGAATTACAAATTCAAGAGGGATTATGTCCCTGGAGCAGTGATTGTGTGCGGGACTGTGGCTCACAGGGTTGGCAGTTCAAATCCAGCAGCAGCTCTCCAGGAGCAAGGCTAGGCTTCCTACTCCCACCAGGACAGTGATGTAAAATAAAAAAAAAATACATTTCAGGATAATTTCTTTCTTTAAAAAATAACTTTATTGGGGCTCTTACCTATCCTAGCATTCCATACACCAAATGTTTCAATCATATTTGTACATACATTGTCATTATCATTTCCTAACTTTTACTTCCTACTTGAGCCCTTGATATTAGTTCCTATTTTTCTTTCCCTTTCCCCACTCTCATGACCCCTTAACAGCTTTATTATTACTATCATGTCTTACAATGATGCCTGTCTCCCTTCACCCATGTTTCTGTTGTTCATTTCTTTGGTTAGGGGTATTGTTTTTTTTTGTGTGTTTGTGCCAATCATTGCAATTGGTTCCACTTCTTCCCTTCCTCTTCTCACCTTCTCCCTACCCTCCCGGTATCACTCCCAATTCTGTTCCTGAGGGCGCTATCTGACCTGGATTCTGTGTGTCCTGAGCTCTTATCTCTAGCTCTTATCTCTGTTCCAGTCTAGCCAGAACTGAAAGGCAGGACTGGGGTCACTATAGTGAGAGGCAAGAAAGCCACCAAGAATGGAAGCTAGATTGTGTTCCATTGATGCTGTTTTGTGCCCGGATTTACTTGACTTTTCTGTGAGGGGATGTCCTCTTGTCTATAGATGTGTTTTGGGTCTCTGCTCTGTCTCCCACCCCCATTCTCAACCGTTTGTTTGTAGTTTTTTGACACCTGTTACATGATTCCATTAGCATCTCATGATCCCACATGCTGATGTGATTCTTCCATGTTGGCTTTGTTGCTTCTCTACTAGATGGCCACTTGTTTGACTTGAAGCCTTTATGACTCCAGATGCTATCTATTTTGATAACTGGACACCATCAGTTTTCTTCACCACAATTGCTTATGCACCTACTATGTCTTCAGTGATAGCGTCAGGAGGTGAGCATCACAGAATGTCAGGTTGTTAGAACAAGGTGTTCTTGTGCTGATGGAAGGCTTGAGGAGAGGCCCAAAGTAAATCCACTTCCTCAATGTATTTCCCACTAAAGAGTGGACGGAAGGTGGAGTAGAAAAGGGAAAGTGATAGTGAGGATCTACATATAAATCTCCCTGGAGTATGGGCAAAAAGGAAGTCAGTGTCTTTGCAATTCTATGCAGGGATGTCATCCTCGGCTTGGTGTGCTATAATGGGGTATAGTCCCTTGCTCTCTCTTTTTCCCTCTTGATTTGTTTATGTATGGATGTGGCAAGTTGTCCCCTCTTCCCCACCTGCAGGTGCAGTGTTGTCCTCTATACCATATATTTCTATGGGGTCAAGATATATTTTCAAGCACTAAGCTGCCTGTGATATGATAATATGTGTATACAAAGAAGGATATTCAGTTAATCCAATTGTTAGTCAAATTTAAGTACCAATGATTAAAAATAGTGAAGAAGGAAATAAAGAATTCGACCAACATCTTCAGTCTGAAAGTGATCAAACATGCATCAAACATTCCTTGATAGCTGCTGAGGAATTGAGGGAAAACTTGGAAACAAAGGGGATGAATTAATAGTTTAAAAATATAGTCATGGTGAGTGTGGGAGTCATATGCTTATGTTAATTTCATGATTGAGATGTAGGGGTGGAGTCTACTCTGTTAATCTGGAGATAGCCATTGAGTAGCCAATGAGGCCTTTGTGTGGGCGTGACTTTCTCCAGATATGTATGAGAAATCTCACAATATTTCCCTGGTGGAGATGAGAAGCTATCTCCTCAGTTGTTGGGAGTTAGTCTCAGAGACGATGAATTACAGACAAGACAAGATGGCAGTGTCTGAGTGCTGCAGGAGCCAGAGGAGAAGCCACATAGCCTTGCCCTGATGGAACCAGACCTCCGAAGCTGGAGAAGCCATGAGGGGACCCCTGCCAGTGCTGAGACTCTGTACCCACTGGCCTGTGACTTTGTGAGTAGGAAGGAGACAGTATAAATATCGGGCATCTGGGCTAATATCGGATTTATGACTGGGACTTATGACTTATGACAATTGGACTGGATTGGGATGTTTTCTCAATGTTCCTTTCTTTTTGTATATAAACCATTCCCTTATATCTATATGCAAGTCTGTGTATTTGTTTCTCTAGTTTACCCGGACTAACACAGTAAGGGAAATGAAACTGAAGATGGCAAGATAGAATTTTGCAAGACGGAGACTTTTTTCTCAAAAACACCATTTTTGATAGCATCAATAGCAAGTATACACATAGACAGAATGCCAATAAATCAAATTGACTACATCTGCAAGTAGAGAAAATGGACAAACTCAATATCAGCAGTTAAAACAACATTGGAGGCTCATTGTAGATCAAACCATAGATTATTCATATGTAAATTCAGTTTGAAGCTGAAGACAATTAATACAAGTGAATAGCCAAAATAAGACCTTGAGTATATACCAAGTATGTCAGGAGAATTGTGATGATATTTTGAGAACAGATGATTCATTAAACATCAATGACAGAACTGATAAGCTCTGGCAGGCATGTTATAGAGAATATCATACATGAAGAAAGGAAAGGTCATTAGAAAGGACAAGAAAGAAGAAAAGATCAAAGTAGATGTCAGAAGAGACTCTGAAAAGTTGAAGAAAACAGTAGAATAGATAATTTCAAAGAGCACCTTGGGAAAAATAACGTTAAGAAGTGTAATATCCAGAATAAAAAATAATAATAAAGAATATGCTCGATGTGATTGTTACATAATTTCATGTCAACTTGACAAATAAATATAGGGACAAAGTCTAGCCTGTCAATCAAGTCACAGGCTGATGATGCCTCCTTGTGTGCATGGCCTTCTCATGAGAATTCTGAAAACTTCCTCTCCTTCTCCCTGGAAAAAGGCCGCACACTCTCTCTCTGCATCACCCTTCTGTTGAGGAAACACACTCAGAGAGCTGCAGGAGCATCACACCAGCTCTGAGATCCTTACACCATCACTGAAGGCGTAAGACTTTTTAACCATTGGCCTGTGGTCTTTTTGCATTCAACATTGTTGCATGTGCTGTGAGAGTCTGAAGAAGAATTTATGGACTAGTGTGGGACATATAGGGTGATAATCAGACTTATGGACATGATCTGGACTGGGCTGGGTTGTTTTCTCAATATAAGATTGTTCTTTTATATAAAGCTCTTCTAGATAGATATGATCTTTGGATTTGTAGTTCACATTATGGTATCAGGAGTGGGGTACTAGAGAAAAAACATGAAGAGAGTAGATACTTATTTGACCTCTGCCTTTGTGTGTGTGTGTGTGTGTGTGTGTGTGTGTGTGTGTGTCTAGCCAGAGGTCAGATAAGATAACACTGTTTACTCAACTGTTTTCTGGAAGAGACTTCAAAACTGAGGATTTTGATTCCTAGTAGTTGTCATCCGTTATTCCTGTTTGAAGGTGAAAATGAAAGTGATAAATGTGACTCTTGAGCTCAAGGGACAGACTTCTCTGAAACTGTTTCTTAGAAAAAAATGTCAGAAAGAATGTCAAAATGACTGACAGAAAGCCTCACCCTGGCTTGATGCTATCAGAGGCCTAAGGCCATATTTCATATCAATGGAATCATTTAGATAAGTATTAAGATAGATAAGAATTGAATTTGACTGTCTTATAGATTGAGTTTAGGATTTACCAGTATTAGGTTTATAGTGATTTCTTCTGTCTATTGTTATTAATGTAAAAATAACTATTTGGAAGGAAAAGTAGAGAGTTTTAAGCCTACTTGCCTTTAAACATTAAATTGGATCTCTAAATGGATGCAGAGCACATCTGCAAAGAAGGCTCTGAAAAGATAAGCCCCACCCTGTGCTTTGGGGGCTCAGGATATTTACATTTAAAAAGGAGACTTGAAGAAGAAAAGGAAACATTTGGTTTTTTGAATTTTCAACTAGTGGTTTGTGCCTGAAGCTGGAATAATTTGGAGCTCTGAAAAATCTCTCCTCTCTAGGACTGAACATTAAGAGGAGTCTGCAGGAACCCTGAAAAGCTTCCTTGATGACCACCTGGATATATTTATTGAGGGCAATGGGGAGAAATGCAGCAATAGAAAGACGATTTAGTCTGGCCACTGATACCCATGGACCTGATTCACAGGGACTAAATGATGAGATGAGAGTGAGTTGGCTGGTCTGAAGTTCATGGTCTATCCCAAGGCGACTAGGGTTGTTGAGAATTTGTGATGGGGTCCAGGGAGTCCATGGTTGAAAGGCAATGGGCACCTTGGTAAGGCTAAGTGAGGTGGCTCATGAGTTGACAAGAATCTGATCAGATAAAGATAAGCTTTTTGTTTCTGTGAATGGGTATATATTGTTGCTGATCAGCCTTTCCTGATTAGACTTTGTTAATGGTTAGGGTTCATATATTTCCAACTAGAATAAAGATTTTTCACATCAGAGAATGTGCTTGTGTCCTCAGAGCCCTGAGTTGATATAAGTGGGGAGCATAGAAATTGGACACCCAAAATGAGGAGGATAAGTCCATGAAGTTACAGGCTTACAGATTATCATAGGCAGAGTAATATGTTGTTAGGATTATAGGGTTATGGTATAGGTGTTCATATAACTGCAATCATTAAGTACAGAATATTTTTGTTTTGTTCACTTATAGAATGCTATGTTTACATGAGGCAGGCACTTTGAAGTGTATGCATTTTAGTTTTATTCTACAGTCACAAATATAATTTTACTATTGTCTTTATTTTAAAAATTATGTATGGCTAAACAGTTGTATAAGAGGGTCAAACTGACAAGGGGTGATCTGTGGGAGTTACATAATTTGATGTCAACATGACAAAAGAGTATAGGGGAGGAGCCTAGCCTGTCAATGAGGTTATAACCTAATGATGCCTCCTTATGGACAAGGCCTTCTCATGAGGATTCTTGGAACTTCCTCTCCTCTCTTAAGGCAGGACACACTGTTGTGTGTTGGGGAGATACACTCAGAGAGCTGGGGCAGCTCCGTGCCAGCACTGAGATGTTTCTACCACCACTGGATCTACAAGTCTTTTCACCTAAAAACCTATGATATTCTTGCTTTCAGCATCACTGAGTGTGTTGTGTGAGGTAGAAGAGGAAACTATGGACTGTAAGGGACATATGGACTAATATTGGATGCATGGACTTGGTCTAGACTAGGCTGGGATGTTTTCCAATAACTCCTTGACACAAAGCTCTTCTCTCTATTTATTTTTTCACTGAATTAGTTTCTCTAGTTGACCCAGCCTAGCACACACAACATATCGTCTGCTGAAAGAACTGAAGGAAAAAATTCAAACCTCAAGTTGCAAGTTTTGAGAGATTCTATGGGTAAAATATTGAGTGATCTCAGAAGCATTTTTTTTTCAAAAGAAGATGGAAAGAATACATAGTCAGTGTAATAAAAAGAACTAGTCAGCATTCAAGATTTCAAATATAAACAATTCCTGGCTGCACCTGAAGGTATTAGCAAAAAACAAGGTTGAAGAATTGCCAAAAAGGTGCATTCATATCCTTATGTTAAGAAATTTGGAAGGTCCATGTTTATGCTTAGACCAAAGAGATGTGAGTCAGCAGGATGCAGAAATTATCACATAATACTATTGATATTTCTCTTTGACCCATTTTTATTTGTCCTATTTTTAATATGTTTTTATTTAGTTTTATTTATGGGTATGTTTTTCTGTACATGAAATTCAGGACAGGAATATCTATACAAACAGAAACTAGGTTAATAATTTTTGGAGGCATGGAAGAGGAAGTTGGGAAGCTAAGGAGAATTAGTATAGAAAAAAGAAAATGTTTTCAAATTTATTTTGGTAATGATTTTATCACTTTTCTTAATATAATTGGACTACTGCATTTTATGACATTTGAGTTACATGCCAATAGAAATGTTAAAAATATATAAAATAATTAAATTTTAAAAATTGAAAATCAATGAGCTATCAACTCACACTGACACTTTGGCAAAATTCAATGAGACAGAAAATCATAAATGCTGGACAGGATGTGGACAGATAGGAAGAATTTTACTTTGGTGGCAGAACTTTAGAATGACCACTATGGAAATCAGTATGTCACTTGCATAAACAAATACAAATTCAAATATCTTATAATCCAGCAATCTCTCTATTGGGTACATACCCTAAAGAAATAAAGAACACAACACAAACATGTACAAACCTATATTTATTGGAGCAATTTTTATAGTAGCATAAACATAGAAGCAATCCCCAAGTCCGCCCCCCCCAAATCCATGGATAAACAAGCTCTTGTACATTCATATTGTAGAATTTTATGCATCAAAGCAAAATATTGACAATTCTCTTAAATAAAAACATGGACAATTCTAGAAAGCATTATGCTTGGCAATCTCAATCTTACAATGACCTGATCTTTTATATCACCCTTGTTATAAAGATAAATAAAGAAACATAAATGTGGTTTATACATTGGTAAATAAGACTTTCGTGACAACAAGGAAGCCAGGGACAGGTGTGGGAACAGGGAGAGAGGAGAGATGAGGAGGAGACAAAAGAAATCCACCTATATAGAGGTTTAATAGGATATTGTTGATGATTTCATTTCTTGAGATGGGCTGTGTAAATATATATACTATGTTTCTTGGAAAACTGAAAAAGAATTAATGGCATAAAACTATCTTTCAGATTGATATGTGTGTTTCTTAAATTTGTAGAATTCCATTATATTTTCATTCTGTTTTTTTTTCCCCATGAATTTCTTAATGTCTCCTGTTTGTTTTACTGTAGTTTGGGTGGGAATTTACACGGTAAATCGGGTTCCCATTGAACAATTTCTATAATATTTGTCAGTTACTTTGGATAAATGTTTACATTATATCATTTATCCCATTGTCCCCATTCTATCTGGTTGCTCATTTCCATTCAGCTAGCTTCCATAGTGCCAAACTTCTCCACTCCTCCCACAAAATCACATGCATGTAGAATTTTGCCGAGTATCATGCAACCATTATCCCAGCAAGGCATCAACAGCAAGCTGGCAAAAGTTCAATCCAATTTCAGAAGAGGATGTGGAACAAGGGGATTTTATATGCTTTAAAACCAGGGAAGTTTTGCATCAGCGTTGTATCCTCTCATCATACTTATCCAACCTGTATGCTAAGCAAGTCATATGAAAGCTTGGGCTATATGTGGATGAATGTGGCATCAGGTTTGGGGAAAGGTACAGATTCCTCCAATTTAAACAATTTTGCTTCTTGAAAGTGTAGAGGATTTGAAATATTTGAAAGTGAAGATTTAGAAATGCAACCTTCAGAATGGGGTATAACTCATTGTAAAGAGAATCTAAATCCCCACGACTTGACCAGCAGTTAACATCACGATAAACAGAAACTATTGAAGTCAGCAGGGATTTAATCTGGCTGCTATCCACAATCGGTGATCACAGAAGCAGCCCTCGAGAAATCAAACGACACTTTGCATGGATAGATGTATTGCTCCAAGAGCCCTCTTTAAAGAGTGGAAGAGCAAAGATGTTACTTTGAAGGCTAGGTGTCCCTCACCCAAGCCATGGAATTTTCACTTTATATGCATCTGAGAGTTAGACATGGACTCAAGAAGACTGAATATGCATCCAATACATTTGGCCTCTGGTGCTGGAGAACGTTGCCAAGTACAGCTCTACCTGATGCCTACACGAAAAGATAGCCTCAGCCCCAGGTCATTTTCAACTTCTACCCTCTTGTACACTGTAAAGTCGGTCAGCTTCAGTTGAATTGATTCAGTCATGTGTTTTGTTTTGTTTTAAGTCTTTTCGAACCCCCCTTTAGAAAGTGTGTGAAGACATCCAATCCCTACCTCTGCTCTTCGGATCAGTAGTGACAGGCAATCCGAATCTTCACATTCCAATTTCAATGTTACATGGATACAGGGGACAAAATGATGATTGAAATTGTCCTTATGAAACTATGGAACCCGCTATAAAGAAATTGAGGCAAGAAGTTCAAAGATGAAGCAGAGAAAAGCTTATATAGAGCATAACATAATAGATTTTCTAAAACCCATTGACAAAAACTTTTAAAAAAGGAATATGAATAAAATCCACCACAGACAAACAAATAAACCAGTGCAGTCACATCAAACATGTTACTAGATATACAGCTCCTAGATACACAGTTATTAAAAATATAGTAACGTATGCAAGCTAGAAGACAATGGTGCAATATTTTCAAGGTAAAGGAGAAAAAAAGTCTATCTAGATTTTATGAGCAGCTGAATTCACAAGTGAAGGTGAAATAAAACATTTCAGACAAAAAAAAGAGTAAAACCTGGAAAAATTCAATAGAAGTAGTACATTATTTTAAAATGTTAAAGGAAGATTTTATTTTAATCCCGGAGAAAAATAATACCAGATAGAAATTTAGATCTATACAAAGTAGAACATCAGTAATATTCATTGTTTATGAAATGAAGAGGAAATTTTTCTCATTTTTAAAAATATTTCCTAAATACTTAAAGCCAAAATAATCATAGGGTAGTATATATGTACAACATTCATAGATTATATGACACCAATAACACAAATGATTGAAAATGCAAATAAAGAGATCTTCTTTAATTAAACATAAACCAGATTGACCAAGATTATCTCTCAAAGTCATCTTAAAGCTGTAAATTAATTTAGGTTACCTAGAACATAAGGTCTGCCTTTAGCATTTTGCTCTTTTAAGAACCATCTTTATGAAATCAAATTGACAATATCAATTCAAAACAGTAAATGAGAATTTGAGGAGGCAGTGGGTTTACATCAATGAAGGAGGGACAGCGCACAAAGAGACAGGAAATGGTTGCTCAATTGGAAGCACATAATCAAGGTCACTGCACGGTATTTTTAGATGCTGCTGGGTAGGTGTATGCCTTGCTATGTCCATTCTCAATGACAACAAAAATAAATTAATCTTAGGAAGAAAACCGAATCAGTGGCAAAATGGAATTTGAAAGCACACATAATTAGCTCAAAATTAAGGATAATGAAGGAAAGGGACAAAGAGCATGTGACAAATAAAAAGTGATTGCACGCTAACACACAGATAATTTCATTACGTGTAAATGACTTTGTGGCCAATAAAATGCAGTCTATTGGGTTCAATATAAAAGTGAAATATGACTGACTAGATTGTATGCTTTCCATAGGAAACTCCACCAAATAGACAGACATAAATAGGTTGAAAGTGAAGAATGAGGAAAAAGAACAAAAACAATCAATCCACAGAAGCTGGGATGACAGAGGCCAGGACACCCTGTGGCTGAAAGACAAGGGGCCAGAGAGAGAGAGCGAGGTGTCTGCCTAGCTGACGAGGGGTGCTACATGTAAAAGAACTGGATCCTTAGTATTTTGCAACCCATTATCTTAGCAAATGAACCCATGGTCATGAGTATCGTCTCGGTTCCGTGTGGTCAATGTAATGAGTTATCCAACCCAGCAGAGGAGTGGAGCATCTGGGGAGGGGCAACTGGGATCAGAATAAAATTTCAAAAGTTGGAAAGTGAAATCATGCGTGATATTCTGCCTTGAGCTGGTGTAAAGTCTGATTCTCCTTTCCCCAGGTGGCCAGTGGAGGTCAAAGGTGGTCTCCATAACATCTCCTCAGCAGTGCACATATCATTATTTGTAGGAATTGGTGGTCATCTCCGGAGAAGAACATCCTGATTGGCAGAGAGTCAGCAAAACTATAAAAGAAAGCACTGTGAATTAGACCTACCAACCAGAGCCTAGGACGGTGGACTCAGACATAACAATGAGTGTGGCAATGGCCGAAGAGCAGGCAGTAGGTAGTTCCTCAGTGCACAGCATTTCAATAGACGCCACAACACTTAAAACAGCATGATGCGGCTAAAGCAGCAGTAGCTTTTGTTACTCTTGTTGACTGTCATTAAATCGGCAAAAGACAGGCATACTGAGGAGAAATTATGGATTTGGTTCAAGACCAACACAATGAAGCAAGTCCCACAATAAAGCAAGTCACATAATTAATTTGGTTTCCCAGTGTATGTAAAAATTAGCCTTGCACTGTACTGTGGTCTATTCAGTGTGTAATAGCATTATGAAGAAGACTGAAATATTATGAGAAATACCAAAATGTGAACAAGCATGAAATGAGTATGTGATGCAGATAAACTTGTTTCATTCATTGTGACACATCTTCAATTTGTAAAAAAAAACCCAACAAACCAAAAATGAAATTATCTTTGAAGTGCAATAAAACAAATACACAAAAAAGAAAAATATCTCAAACTATTTTTGTAAAGTCAAATGTTATAAATTAATTCTAAATATCCTAATATAACCAATCTTCAAATTGAGACAGATGCTTAAATGAACATAAAATTGGCGCACAATTTCTTGAGATAATGCTGTCTTGAAATTATTTTCCTTTCTGAAGTTCCAGGAGGCTATAGGAAAAAATAGAAATAAAAGAATAAATAATGAGGCTAGAGAGTAAAGAATAGTTCCAGTTATATCCTTCAGCTTGTATATGTCCAAATTGGGTTAATTTGTCCTTTTGATGAAGTATCACTGACAGAGGATTTCTCCATCTTGTCCTTCTGACAACCATCATAAGGCCTCAGAAATCCTCAGCATCACCAAACACATGCCACTAGCATTATCCATTGGTTTCAGAGTCCTTCCCCTTGCAGAGACCTTTTCTCAAGTTTGCTTTTGATATCAACCTTTCATCCTGTTACTTAAGGAGACGGCTGGGCAATGAAAGTTCTCATCTGCTCCTTGGCTTGGCCAACCAAATACAATGTTGTTCACTTTTGTGTTAGTCTGGGTAGACTAGAGAGAAAAAGTCATGGAGAAACTCATCTTTATATAAGAGAGAGGTTTATCTACAAGAGGAAATGAACATTGAGAAAACATCCCAGCCCAGTTCAAATCAAAGCCATAAGTCTGATACTAGTCCTTATGTCTGAGAGCAATCTATAAAGTCCTCTTCAGACTCACAAAACACAAGCAGTGAAGCCAAATGCAGGATGATTACAAACCAGTAGGTAGAATGCCTTTGGATCCAGTGGGGTTGTAAGCATCTCAGCACTGGCCAGGGTCTCTCTGTGGCTTCTCTGGCCTCACAGATCTGGTTGCATCCATGTGGCTGATCCAGCTCAGGGCCCTAGGGTAGCTCCATGTAGTTTCTCTTCAGTTTTACTTGTTCTAGTTCTAGTTGTACTAGTTACTAATTCTCTGCAGTTTTACTTGCAGGAAGTAAACCTTGTCAGGAGAGAATCTCCAAGGGAGTGAGTCAGTGTGTCCTGCTTCCAAGAAGGAAGTACCAGACTTCCCAGAATTCTCCGAGGAGAACACCATGCCCACACAGAGGTCTCACTGGCTATCTCCAGATAGAGAGCCTCGATTCTACCCCTACACTCTTAATTCTTAAACTGACACGAGATTAGGTGGCTACTACAACTTGCAATCATTTTTTGTCGCTATAAACTGCACAGATTGAGACCTGAGAGATCAGGGTAACAGGATGGTTTTCTTTTCTTTTCTTTTTGATTCAGTTTTTAACTTTTCGAGTTATTTTATTAAGCATTTAGGTTTCCAAACCCTGCTGTAGGTAAATAGACACTCTCACTCTCATATATGATTGGTGAGAATAAAAACTGATATATATCTTTTGAGTAATTTAGTAATATGAATCTGAGATAAAGATGTTTACAGTTAACTTTAAGTACACTTTAAACTAAAAAACATTTGTAGAAATTAAAACTAAAATTATCATCAAATAAGTATACTGATATAAATGTAAGAATATTCAGCATATATAACAGCCAAAACAAACTATCAGATGAGCATAAATAAAATAATTAGTGAAAAATTAAATTAAATTAAATTAGTAAAAAATTGAAAATTAAATTTCCACAAAAATAAGAATAGTTAGAATACACAGTCCTCTTAGTATTTTTTAAATTATAAAATTTAGTTCTACAGTTTTGTATGAAAAACTTTCCCAGGATATATTGTTGAATGAAAAACTATGTTGCATAAAAATATATACAATATCCTACTTATATCCAATATTTCAATAAATAGCATTGTGTACTCATTAAAGATGTGTGAAAAGCTAAACATCAAAATGTTAATAATGGCTCCTTCTCAGTGGGAAGATTTGAACTTTTACTTTCTTCTTCATACCGTTCTGGGTTTGTGAATTAGACACAATGAGAAAATGTAATATTAATTACCATCAAAATAATAAACCTACTTTTATTTTTAGAAGAAAAAAGAACATTTGTTAAATGTGACAGGATATTTGTTAAAGATCCCCTTTGTGACAAGTGCTTTTCCTGACACGGGGACTAGAGAGATGAATGATTTAGAATCTGATCGCGGGCACAAGTCTCACCTCCTCCATTTACTAGCTGTAGCATTGTGAGTAAATAATTGTCCCTTCCATGTTTTCATTTCCTATTCTGCGAACGCGCGTATAGTAATAATATTGACTTCAAACGTGCTTGGCAACTATCGAATGAGAGAGTGAGCAGAGGGCCTTTCCCCCATCCATACTTGAGTCTTTGAAAAGACAGACAGGACGTAGCATAAATCAAAGGACTGATAATCCAAGTGAACGAAAGAAGAGCCTTACTGGAGTTCTGGGTCCTTCTCTAGCTCACAGCTTGGAAGAGAATGAGCGTGCTTGCGTGGATTCCCCCAAAGAACAGAAGAGTAGAGTTTGGGGAAGATGATAGAGCACATCTTTGATCCAGGCTGTGGGGGAAGGCACCCAGCAAAATCTGCCTTTATCAGCGAGGCAGGTGGAGCGATCCAATCAGCAAAAAGGTCGCAGATCATGACAAGACAAATTTAATTAAGTAATTTACTTTACAGGAGAAGACTCAACACTAAAAATGGTGCTAACATTTTTTTTATACAAAATAAAGAGCATGCAAAACATCAGACTAGCATTACCCCAGAAGAACGAGCAGAATTTTTAATTTAATTAACTTTCTGAATGGCCTGCCACACTGCCCTTTCTCTCTTGTAGCCATGGACAATTGAAACGGTAGCACTGTGGACCAGCAGAGGTCATGATCCCATGCCCGGAAAGCACGGTTGTCTACCACTTTATGAAACCCAAGAGTGGTGGGGAGTTTTAAAAGACTTGAAGACAGCAAAGCTAACCAGAAAGTCTGCAGGCCTTAAGTAAAAAAAATAAAATAAAAATAAATCACTGGATATGACTCTAATAAGACTCTTTTTTCTTCCAACTAAAGTAAGTTTGATTTTTTTTTTAATTTCCAGTAAAAGACTACGTTAAGTCTTTGGTTTCGACATTTTCATCAACTGAGAGAGATGCCGTTCTTAACTGATACTAGGGGTTGATTGAGAGGCTGCAACCAGAAGCTCAAACATAAGAGTGGTCGTGAGGAAGTTGCAGGACTAGACCGCTTCCTTCTGTTGCAACAGAGGCAGGATGGGGGGTGGGTGGGGGTGCGATGGGGGGAGAAGGACCCACACCAGCACCTAACAACCACAGAATTAAGCAAGTGGGTCTAGTTGCTGCTTAGTCAGCACTTTTTATTCCTGCCACTGGGGTTCGGGTGGATGTGTGAACGGTTTACTTACATTCAATCTTTAAGATCATTTTCAGTCTTTTTTTTTTTTTAATCAGTTGGGACATCAGAGCAAATTAGTATAGCTTACTGGTAGTTCGACTCTGGCAAAGGTGTGTCAGTATGCATTAGACTAGATAGGCATTACTTACAAAAATTAATCTCATAATAGTTGCACTTTAAATTAGAATGTGGAAATATTTATTTTAGGGCATGTTTTTTTTAAAATGATATAGCCACTTCTAGAAAAAGAATGAATTAAGGTTGAAGACGTGTTTCTGTTTATGCAAATACAGCTTGGGGCACTGTATTAAGCAGGGTTTTCTAGAGAAACCAAAGCAGGACACTAATGATTATAGATAGATAAAAAGATAAATAGATGATAGAGAGAGATAGGTTTCTCTAGCAAGAGGGATACAGCAGCTAATTACTGCACACACAGAGAGAGATGTAGGTTAAAAATCACAATGCCATTTCACTCCCACTGAGATGGTGAGAATGGAAAAACAAGGCAAAACAAAACAACACACACACACACACACACACACACACACACACCAGAAAATAACAAATGTTGACAATGTGGAGAAATTAGAACCCTAGACCTTTGCAGGTGGGATTTCAAAATGGTACAGGCATTGTGGTAAAAAATTGAAACTAGAACTATCATGTGACTGAGCAATTTAACCTCTAGGTATGTAACAAAAACACTTGAAAGCAAAGACTCAAAAAGAGACTAGTAAACAAATATAAGGGCCCTATCTCAGGACACATACAGACTACCAAATATAATCAAGAAAGTACGCATAGTGGAAGACAAAAAAAGAATGACTGGAATCTACTAAAATAAAACACCTAATGCATATCAGAAGACTTCATCAAAGGAATAAAGTGAGACAGGGAAAAATCTTTAGCAATGAGACAATGGCAAGGGACTACTTACTAAAACATAAAATTCTGCAACACCTCAGTAAGAAAAACAACATAATCCAATTTGCAAATTGGGAAAATACAGTTAGTTAACCAAAGATGACACTCAAAAAGCTAATAGACACATGAAAAAAAGTGTTTGCAATCACTAGCAATCTGGGACATACGAATCAAAACAAGAATGAGCTATTACATAACATCCCAATCATAGCCCAATTAAAAATAAACAAAAAGAATAGCAAGTGCTGTAGTAGGTGTAGAGAGATGAAAACACTTATACACCACCTGTGGACTTGTATAACCATTGTGGAAAGCAATGGGGCAATACAATTGACAATAGGAATACCTTATGATCCAGCAATATCTATGCTGGGTATGCATCCCAATGAAGAAAGAGGCAGAAGGGAAACATGCACAGTGCACAGTAGCAAGAAGATGAAAAGAGTTCAAATGCCCATCAGTGCAGGAGGGACAAAGAAACTGGGGCTCACACACAGTGGAATACTACGCATTCCTAAAAAGTGAAATAGTGTTAAAACATGAAACGTCTCTGACATTAATTAACCTGGACACTATTATGCTGAATAAAGTTAGTCAAATGAAAAGGGACAAACATGATATGATTGCATTACTATAAAGTTAACTGCCAAGACAAAGCGGGTTTCTGCTTTCAGAGCATGTAATCTTTTAGTTCATTCTCTCAAGCAATGAGATTATGAGCCTGCCTAGTGCCCGTCAACCATATATCACTCAATTATTTGTGCATCTTAAAAACCACTTCAAGAGAGAAGACCTAACCTTAATTTTCTCAGGATGGGTTTAGGAAGGGAGAAGACCAATCATAAAATGTTCTATGACCACCACAAAGCAACAGATACTTCTGTAATACTGATTAGTGAACTCCACTGGAAATTCAAGTCAAGAGGTGTGTGTAGGGGGGCATTGCTGGTTGTCTCTGAGAAGGTAAGTATACATATGTTAGAGGATAAACTGGAGGATGCCGGCCATTGGAAAAAATGGATAACATTACTTATCTAGACCTCAAGGGGAAAGTATGCCCTAAATCATATTCCCCATCAGACACGTCTCAAAAATTTATGAAACAATTTTATTCCATGACCTGCTTCTGTGGTGACCCTGGCCATGTACTATAGACATCTAGGGCTTTTGATGCTGACTTTTTGAGGTTCACCACACCCTTCACAGGACATACCAGAAGGATCTGATTTAGGAATCCCACTATGTGAGCTGGACTTGCAATTTATCTGTAGGAGATTTGAGGAACTGAAATATTCTCTGGGACTTAAGGCAGAAACTGCTGCTCCCAAGTTTTAAAATTGGTGGCCATTATCATTTTATTTGATTATCTTCTTTTGAGGGTGCCTGAGATGACCATATATTCCCTAGTTTTATGTTCTCTTTGCTTTTTTTATAATGTGTGTTAGTCTAGCAGGCATGGTTCTACCTTTGTGAATGAGTGTAATTGAACGTTTTGGACTATCACCAATGTTCACTGTTTTTGTAACTACTGCCTAGTGACTTAAGCTTTTAATCTTTATAAACCAACAATTCAAGTATTGTGTTCTAAAAATCTGGCCTAAAAAAAAAATCTGGCCCATACATATCTAATTTCATTTTCTCAGAAGTATTTTAGATTCTACCACTGGTTAAGGTGACATTATCAATAGAATTATCTTATTCCCCAGGAGAATGATTTATCATGTTCTTTATCATAAGATGATAATGATGCCTCTTAAATGAACAAAGGATATATACATAAATGAATGGACTTTGGGTTCACAGTATATCTTAACCTTAAGCTAAGAAGAATTAGCTTTTATGACATGGCCCTACTTAATACGGGCCCTCTTGAAGATATCACTCTAGAGATGGATGCTTTTGCAAAGTGTGGTAAATAAATCCAAAGTTGCCTGACCATAAAGAAAAATAGTACCTGGGGTCTTCAGGGCTTTTCTTAAAACAAGTAGGCATCTAAGCAGGGCATCAATGAAGACCTGGAAGAGGCACACTGTACCCCATGTGATCCAAAGAACATAAAAAAAAATCCAAATCTGAAAGAGGAAACTGAATCGAAGTTTAAAATCTGAACATTCAGTTTAAGGCTATGCATGACAATGGAAGTACAAAATCCATTTGCAGGGTCTCCACATGGATTAAGTCTCCAGTGAATCTCTGCTGACCATATCAGGAATTAGAATAGCCTTGCTATCAGATAGAGAGTTTTGTAAAGTCTATTATGGCGTATGTATAAAGGTAAAAATGGAATACCATAGCATATGATCTTTCTTTTGACCTATTTAAGTTTTGTTGCAGTTTTTAGATATTTTTTTATTTCTTTTTAATTGAAGAATTTCTCTGTTTTGTTTTGGCAATGTTGTCAGGTTTTTTTGTTTCTTGATATTGTTTGGTAGGTTTTTCTGTATATGCAATCTTGTATAGGTACATCTATAGAGAGACCAGCTGAATTGATAATTACCTAGAGACAAGGCAGGAAAAATTGAAGGGGGCATGAAAAATTAACAGCAATATCTATAAAAGAAAAAACGTACTAATATTGATTGTGCTGATGATAGCACAACTCTTCCTGATGAGCTTTCACTATGAATTATTATATGTGAATAATATAACAAATAAAATGAGACTGATACACAATATCCATTGTACCACATTTACAATAGGCCAAAGATAGAAGCAACCAAAATGCCCATCAAGAGATCAATGGTGAACGATATCAATGGTGAATGATAGAATCTTACTCAGTCCCAGGGAGAAAAGAAGTCTTGGCACACACAATAGTATGGTTGGGGGGGGGGGGTCTGAAAAATTATACTCAGCAAAGAGTTAATTACAAAATAATATTGAATTACTTCAATTATATTAAAAGACAAGAAAAGGCAAATGACTAGAGACTAAAGTTTACTAGTGGTCATCAGAAAGAAGGTGTGGAAGGAACAAGTGTGGTGAGATCGCATCAAGTTATTGACTACAGCTGGTGACTCCATGAACAACAGAATGACATCGTGCTCCATCAGAGCCAACTTCACAGTTGTGCCTATACTTGAGCCCATGGTTGCAGTCACTGTTCTAATCCATCTCATTGAGGACCTTCTTATCTGCTGTCCTTCCTCTTTACCAAGTCTCTAGAGACTTGTCTCTCCAGACAAAATGTCAAAAGTATGTAAGATGAAGAAGTCTCACCATACTTGCCTGTAGAAACATATTTTGCCACGCATACTCTGATCTTATTTCTTTCTGGTAGATTAGTTTGTCCTTTTGGTGTGATGCCTTCAATATTTCTCTCCAGCATTACAACTCAAATGCATCAATCCTTCTTCAGTCTTCCTTATTCAACATCCAATTTTCATATGCCTATGAAGCAATTGAAAATAGCACAACTGGGGAAGGGCACACCGTCATCCTCAAAGTTCTTGCTTTTTAATACGTTGATGAGGTCTCATGCAGGAGATTTACCCAACACAACTGGTCTTTTGATCTCTTGACTAATTGCCTCCATGAAAACTGATTGTGATTCCAAGCAAGATGAAATCCTTGACAATGCCAACCTTTTCTCCACTTATTATGACGTTAACTATTGGTCCAGTTGTGAGGATTTTGGTCTTCTTTCCATTGAGTTGTAATTCATACTGAATGCTACAATCCTTGATCTTCATCAGCAAGTGGCTTCAAGTCCCCCTTACTTTCAGCAAGCAAAGTTATGTCATCTGCATTTTGCAGGTTGTTAATAAACCTTCCTCTAAACCAAGGGCCAAATTTTGTTCACATAACCCAGTTTTAATTATTATTTACTCAATATACAGATTGAATAATCATAGGTGAGAGGATACAACCCTGACACAACCCTTCCTGATTTTAAGCCATGGAGAATTTCCCTGTTTTGTGCCTACAACTGCCTCTTGTTCCATGTATAAGTCTCAGGAGTGGAATGAAGTGTTCTGCATATCCTATTATCCTCAAGGTTATCCATAGCTTGTTATATTTTACACAGTGAAATACCTTGTCAAAATCAAAAATGCACAAGTACACATCTTTCTGGTATTCTCTGCTTTGGGTCAAAATCTTTGTGACATCAGGAATGACATCTTTTGTGTCATGTCCTCTTCTGAAATCTGACTGGAATCTCTGGCAATTCCTTATCAATGTACTGCTGCAACCATTGTTGGATGATCTTCAGAAAATTTTACTTGCATGTGACATCAATGATATTAGTCTCTAGTTCAAGTACTCTGTTGGGTCACCTTTCTTTGTACTGGGTACAAATATGGTTCTCTTCCAGTCAATTGGTCACTTAGCTATCCTCCAAATTTCCTGGTATAGCTGAATATGTGCTCTCAGTGCTTCAGCTTGTTGAAACATTTCATTTGCTATTCCATCAATTTTCTGGACCCTTGTTTTGGCTAATGTTTTCAGTAAAGCTTGAACTTCTTTCTTCAGCACATCTGGTTCTTACTCATGTGCTGCCTCCTGAAATGGAATGTCAGTTAGTTCTTTTTGGTATCATGATTTTATATATTCTTTCCATCTTATTTTGATGCTTTCTCCATCATTCAGTATTAATGGTGATGGAAAAAATGCTGATAAAATTATTGGTATGGATAGAAATTGATTAAGAGCAAGTTTGCATGGCATTACTATAATTGTTGTCAATAAATTATAAACCTGTAAAAATTTATATTAATGATAGGTGTATACTAGATCATTTAAACCAGTGACCCCCCAAAAAGAGTAATAGTGGAGGCTGTTTACCTAAAATCAAATAACTCAGGGGAATTTCTTCCTTTGTCTGGATATTTAGAATCATAGTTTCATGGAATTTTACTCCTATTTTAGGATCTGTGCCATTGAAGCAAGCCCAATGCATTTTACTCCCAATTAGTTAATTAATCTAATAGTATATTTTGTGGTTCCATTCTGCTTCCTAGTTTGTTGCATAGTTCCTCGAGATTTAAAGACTTCCAAACAGCTCTCCAAGAGAAAACATTTGGTCTGCATTTTACTCAAACAATATAGGATGGAGAGTTGGGAAGAAGAGAAGAATACAGAATGTGTGGCTAATAGCCTCTAAGAACAATTGTCTCCTCTATCCTGAGACCAAGCAAACTGGACGATACCAGTTCTACCATCACTGAATGTCTTGGTCAAGGATTCCATAGAAGACACCTGTTCAAAAAGGGGAAAAATTCAGAACCAAACTTCATATGTTCATCGATTCGATCTGAGGACAGGGAAAATGGAGGAGTCACTGACATTATTGGCAAATAATAGCCTTTAAACCTTAAACTCCAAACAAAAAAATATCCCATGAAGTCATCTTAAAACAATTCACTTTAACTAACAAAGCCCAGTCTGTCTGAAACATTAATTTCTCAAGAACAATTTGGGATTAAGTCGACAACAGCAAAATTAAAGTTGAGGTAAGAGCCTTAAGGGCCAATATCGTTATGGTGATGAGAGAACAAACGACAAAAGGAGAGTGAGAATGTCTGCACCAGTTAAAGAATGGAACCAATGTCGCTAAACTGATAATGGGGGAATGGTTGAATTTGGTGCACCTTCTGCTGATGAAGCAACAAAACAAAATTAGAGGACTAAATGGCTTCATCTATGCTTCAAGCTTAGTAGATGATCAATTTTGGAGAGGTGCCCTTTACTGTATAGATTAAATTTCTTTCTGAATTAACATTTCTATGGACTATCCATTTTTAATAATTAGGCAAAGAAAGGATGTGGTAGGGCCAAGCAAGCCACCCTACTCTCTATAATTACAAGGTAGAATCCAATGCCACATTTATTGAATACTAATTTTGGGCTATGGTCTTCATGAAATAAAGCCCTTTTGTTTGCTGTAATTCCCAAAGACCCAGAACAATGGGAATTCCAGTTATTGACAATTATGTATTAATACATTCCAGACTAAAAATTTTGGAAAGCATTCATTGTGATGAAGGTAAATGAAGATAGTTAGAGATAAATAAGATACAGCTACATGTAATTTTGCAAAAACTGCTCTGGGGCCCACTGACTTGGCAGTTAAAAGCCAGGAGCAGCAAGGCTGGTAGCTCCCACGACCACCAGAGGGCAGTGATGCCCCCCCCCAAAAAAAACCCAAAATTGCTAACAACAAAACACTTATGAGTGGTTGTTACATGGGTAGACATAGATGTGGGAGGGTGTCTGAGAGTACATCACATAAGATAAGGTACTTCCCCCTAAAATAGATTTTTTTCCCAAAAGTTGCATATTCGTATTTTCTTTTACAAAATACCCTTCATCTTCAGAGTACCCTCCATTATACTTAATACATTTGTCATACCTGCTATTCCATCCTTGGAAACATTTTTCAAACTCATCCATTTGGATGTCTAATAGCACCCCCCCCACACACCTCATTTTTTCCCCTCACTTCTTACAAGTCATCAAATCGCTGTCCTTTCATGTTTCTCTTCACTTTTGGAAACAGAAACAAGTTGCATGTGGTGAGGTCAGGTGTGTCAGGTGCATGGGGCAAGAGAGGCATGCTGCGTTTTGTCAAAAATGGGTGCATTGTCACGTTGACAAAATATGCCCCTCCCCCACTCTGTCTGCCACAAATCAAGCCTTTTTTCTTATACATTCTTACACTGTCTTTTCAAAACCTTTAAAATAAAGGTTAATTAACAGTCTGACCTGGTAGAATGAATTCCAAATGTACTATCCCTACCATATAACAAACAAACCCACAAATGAGCATCATTTTGATCTTTGATTTCAGTTTTTGGGGTGGGGGCGAGTTGGCGACATTTTCTATTGGCTTGATTGATGCTTGTTTTTGGCGTCATAAGAATAGTGCCATCAAGAAGAAGAAGAAGGAGAAGAAGAAGAAGAAGAAGAAGAAGAAGAAGAAGGAGTGCCATCTTTCGTCACCAGTAATGATGTTGGGAAAATGTCTAGGTTGCTTCGGAACTGTTCTTTCAAAGCATGGCATGTTTCTACCCACTGCTCTTTTTCCCAGTTTGTCAAAACCCAAGACACAGATTTCACAGTGACCTTCTCATTCCCAAATCTTCCTTTAAAATACACTGAATCAAGCTCCAAAATAGTCCAGATAATGTCCCCATCTCGTCAGTGGTCTGTCATCAGTCTTGGAGCACACGTGAAAGAATTTTGTTGACATTGCTATCCATTTGAAAAGTTGATAGATGTCCAGAATGAGGTTTGCCAAATTACCTCTCATCTTTTCTGAAGGGAGAAAAATCACTCATACACTTGAGTTTGTCCCACAGTGCTGTTCTTATAGGCTGTGCTCAACACCACAGCTGTTTCTGCAGCATTTTTTTTCCAGAGCAGGAAACAAAATTTCATACTCACATGTGTATTTTTTTTTCTGAAATCGGCCATCACATAAAACGAGATTTGAGCAAAACTTCTTTTACAAAAAAATTCACTATGACCAGAGAGAACCTTCCTAGAGGGAAGAAGCACTAACTCAGAGTGAGTTTCCCAGTGCTTGCCTAGTGGGGGAAATATATACTACAAAAGCTCTGCTCAATGGAGATTTTTTTTTCCATTTTTTTGGGGGGGGATGGAGTACATACCCCCTCTTATGAATGCAGGCATAGTGTGACATGCTCTCATATATTGTGAGGACAGTTATGAAAGTCTAGAGGCAGTCAATCATCTGTGGGAATGAGTTCTTGCCTTGCGGGCTAAGAGCTGTAGTCTCAGGGAACATCTAGGTTGATGGGCATAACGTAATTCACAATGATCATCCTCAACATTCTGGTTTTTGATCAGTCACATCTGTGGTCATAAGTATTGAGAGCAACAATCTAAGATACAACTATTGGTGTCTTCCCATCAGGAGTAAAGGAGAGTGAAATCAACCAAACTCAAGTAAACAATTAGTGTACATGAGCAATGGCCACACAAACTCCAACCTCTTCTAGCTGGAGATCAGAAGGGAAAAATGGTATCTGGCTGCCATTACTGACTGTTTTAACCATAGACACAAAGAAGGTTCCATTAGAGTGAGAAAGAAATATAGAATTGACTTAAAATTCCTGAAAAAATATCAGCCTTGATGAGCTGATAGAGACTCTATGGCCCCCTTTCACTGGAACAGAAAGCCACTTTTGAGGTCATCCTTCAACCAAATGACAGACTAGCCTATACAATAGCCAATGACACTCACAAGAAATGTGTTCCTTAGATCAATCAGCCATACAAGATCAAAGGGTGATAGTTATCCAAAAGTAATAATGAGAAATCAAAGAGGTATGAAAAAACTGGAGTCAAGTTGAAGGAGTGGAAATACAGAGAATGTTGACACATTGTTAAGGTAGGGAGATAGTAGCTACTATGACTTGTTGAATAGAAAACTAATTTTTGGTGAAAACTTCTACCTAGAATACAATAAAATGTTTTTAAAATCCATGACAATAAGGGTCAACTTTATCCACATATATGCTCACAGCACCTAGCACAGCACAGATTCCATGAGATCTAACAACATAATACAGACCAGGGACATAGTGAGTATTTGATTATCTCTTTGAATTGATAAAATTTGGATAAGTGAATCTATAATTGAATATTACATAGCACAAGGGAATTCACAATTAATTCTCACTGAGATAGTCAATAATATTAAAGAAAGTCTACAAGAATAAGGTGACATTCCACATGTGGAATATGTTCAACAGTAATGCAATGTTTTTTGCTTATTCAAGAGAAACCTCTTTATAAAATGGAGGCCTCATAAAAGGTAAACCAAACTGAATCATATCCAGTTTGGCTATATAGAAACCCCAATAATTACTTTCTTAGTCTAATAACCTGAAATTGTTTTATAATCAAATAAAGCCACTAACAAGTGGTCTTAACACACTTCTCCAAACTTATTTTCCTTTGCTCAATAGCCTTTATGCACTAATCCAGCTAAGCTGGTCTCCTGTGTGTCTCAGACCTGGTCATTTTTAATCTCATTATTATGCCAAAAACACTCAGTGCAATTCATTGCTGAACACACTGGGAAACCGCAGAAAGTTCTCAGTCAAGGAACTGACATGATTTTAATTTGTGCTTTAGAATGCAGTCGCTTATTGTATTTGTAATAGTAAGGATAGCAGTTTAGTTGCTTATACAATGACAAAAACAAAAATTGATTAAGCAGTACAGCCAGAATGCTCCCTAGGGACAAGAACGGTGAGACTTAGTCTCACATACTATGAGCACGTTGAGTAGAGAGACCAGTCCCTGGACAAGGTCATTATGCTTGGGACAGTCGAGGGCAGTGAAAAAGAGAAAGGCCCTCAAGAAGATGGATTAACACCAGGGCTGCAACAATAGGGTCAAGCATAGAAATGTGAAGTTGGTGCAGGAATGGACAGTGTTTCCTACTGTTATGCAAAGGCTCTCTATGGGTCAGAACCAAGTCAATGGCACCTAACATCAAGAAGAAAGCAGCACAGATTTTTTTCTTTCTTTTTCTTATGAAAATTAAAAAAAATTTTTTGGATGGTCCTTGCTGGACAATAAACAGGGAATAATCGAAGAAGAATTGATTCATTTGAATTCTGAAGTTGGCTAAGACCTGTCAGAAGAACAAACCAATCTGTGTTGGACTAACTATAGTCAGAATGACTATAGTATGAATTGTAACACTTAATCACACTTGTTTTAAACACATTTTTAGGAGGGGCCAATTCCTGGAAAATGACATCAAGTTCAGTAGCACAGAGGGTCAGCAAATGAGGTGCTTTGACAGAGTGACTACAACAATGAACACAAATGTATAAATTGTGAAGATGGAGTTGGGGTTACTATGATTAGAAACGGAATCAAGAGCACCTATTCAAAAAGCATGTGGTCCAGTAAGATTAAGAAGCTCTTTACTTCCAAGATACTAGGGCTCAGCTCCCACCCCCCTTCTAATTTGTTTTCCTTCCATCTCTTGTGGTATTGCTTGCATCTGTAGTGTCACACTGGACACATGGCCACTGTTGGCATGCTCTTGTCTGTGGAAGAAGAAAAAGAAGACGTGGAAGACATGACTTAGCAATCACACACATCACTTCCACCCATACGTTTAATCACATGGCACACCCCACGTCAAGAGATATGTAGCCTTTCTCAGAACAATTGAGAGCCCGACTCAAATATGAATATTCCAGAATTAAGAGGGAGAAGAGATGTTAGACAACATGTAGTTGACATTGTCACAAGTACTTGACCCTTCTTCCTCTACACTACTATCAGGTGTATTGTCCCTGCAATATTCACCTATTGTGGGCCAATTAATTGTGAGCCATTCATTCATTGTGATTCCTATATGGCAGATGAGACTCACCCCACACAATTTCTGATGGCAGGAGCAGATAGCTGAGCCTTTGCTCCCTCTAAGCCACTAGGGAACTATAACTGCTAACCTTTTGTGTAGAAGTTGAGTGCTTGTTTACTGTGACATCAGGAGTCCTTGTCATTGACTTACAATGTAGAAATATAGTACCAGGGGAGTGGGAAATAAGACATGAGTGTTGACTGAAAGGCCCTAGACAAGAGTGGGAGAAAAATATAGAACAACATTAGAAATCATGAAAAAGACCAGACTTACTGATCTGATAGACTGGTGGAACCCCCAAGACTATGATCCACAAACCTAGAACTGAACCCATCCTAGTGCTTTTGTCCGTCAAATGGTAAACAGCCGCTCAAGTGAACAATAGCACCCACAAGGAACATAGTCCTCAGAAGAGCGAACCAGACGAGAACAAGAGGGCAGCATTTGTCCAAACACAGAGTTCAGAAGTGAGAAAGGAATGGAAGAGGAGGGAACCGAGGCTGTGGAACCCAGCAAGGGCATTGAAAGGTTCCACTAATTGAAGAGATTGCAACTAATGTCTCAAAACACAATGCATATACATTATTGAAGGGGAGGCCAAAAGTTTCACCAAACCAAAATAAATGTTTAATAAAAAGACATAGAAAGCTGTGTGGGGAAGGGAGGAGCAGTGGAGGCTACTATGACATTATTTCTTATCTAGCTAGAGTGCCCCATGGTAGGTTAAATGTGAAATTATGATCAATTCTCAAAACAACAAAGAAAGCTAGATACTTCCATCCCAGAAGTAGTTAAGTAATGAAGTCCAGAAAGTTCATGGTCACAGAATTTCAAATAATAACCACAATTGGAACTCAGGTATGCTTTTACATCAGAACTTTCTATCCCATTGATGATTTAGAGTCAAAACTGCCCTATAGACCAGAGTGGAAATGTCCCAGAGGGTTTCTACAGCTCTAGGTATTAACAGAAGTGGGCTGCTTTCTGTTATGGAATGGCTAGTGGCTATGAACCACTTTCCTTTTAGTTACCTGCGACAACACTAGGAATCTTCAGCATTTCCTACTTAATGTTATCATCTGGACTAACTGGCCAATTTGAGCTATTTCTTCCTTCTGACATATGTAAAGTAAAACAATTTTCTTGATACTTAATAATTATCCATGACTCTAAAGAAATTCAAAATATACATTATCTAATTTCTTGTGCCTGGACTCGCACACAGGATGGTGTTTAATGATTAACCTATGCCTAAGAAACCGAGGCAATTTCAACAAATGCTAGATTTTCCATTATAGGGACCACACAGAAAAAGTCAGCTCTTCTTTTATGTTTTATTTACTTATTTGCTTGTTTAAACCCACTGAGAAAGCCCGCAGTTTGGCTCTGAATTTCAGACTATCTTTGGAGGTGATTAAGCTCTGCATATGAGTTCTGGATCATACATGTGAATTACTATTTATATCTCCGACACAGAAGTAAATGTCCCAGTTTTCAGCGGTCATTGAGGATGCTGATCTATTAAACAGGTCCCCTGATCACCCCCTCCATGGGGCCAGGATGCAATTTGCTAGCAAATGGGAATCAGAATTGTGTTTTTAAAGAGAACCTTCCCACAGTTGTAAACATCCTTAATCTTTACAGCAACACATTGACTTCAAACTGGACTCCTAATTATTGCAATATTTCCCTTAAAAGGCTACATTGTAGATTCAGCAAGGTTCAGACATCTGCTTCAAATCCAGAAATGTCTTTCCTTTTTCAAGAAGGTTGCTCTCCTCCAATTAGCCCGGCCAGAGCAGCAGGCGCAGGCGGAGCTCTGTGCTGGGGTTGCAAGTTTCCTGGGCACATTCCAACCTCACCCTCCTTTTCCCACATGGGACCATAATAACCACTTTGGCTGTTGGGCCCAGGACCAAATGGCTTTTGAAGTACAAAAGAGATATATGCCTGAGTCTTTTTCAAAAACATCTCTTTCAAATCCTTGATTTGGCCTAAGGAAATGCAGGCTACACAAGACAATGCATTCCTTGATATTTCCATTTTCGGTCAGGCCCATATGTTTTAGTCTGGCTGGAAGAAAACATCTATTTTGTTGTTGCTTTCAAGGGCTGGCCTGACACACCTGAAACAGAAAATTCTGGAGGCTACTTGGCTGAAGTTGGCAGTTGGAAACAGCAACTGTTATTATCCCTAACTCTGAGAGGAGTGGTAATGTTGACGACAACTGATACTTAAACCTGTCTTTCATCCCCCGATAATTTCAAAGCTCTTTGTAAATGGTCTTGAGCTAAATGCCACTTGGTTAAATGAATTATTCTAACTTACATCTACCTCCTTCCAGAAGGAAGCCTGTACTAAAAAAAAATCTTAAAAATCATAGGTTTGGGCTCCAATAGACATATTAGATCTGTAACATATATTGGATCCCCACTCTATTATTTAATATGAATGACCTAAGGTGATACTTTTAACCTCTGAGCTCAGTTTATGTTAGCTCAAGGCTTATTTCCCCTCATCTCTAAAGTGGAGAATGCTGATGTTTTAGGATGTGTATTATTCAAGTCTCCATAATCAGACTACTTCCAAGTTTAGAACTTAATTGTTAACACAAGAGCAGGGAACAAAATATGGATTTTTGATTGACAGGATTTGGGGAATGGGGTTCAAATTTGTCCCATGGAGCAAGACTGCTGATTGGGTGACTGGAAATAAGATGCGTTGTGAGAATGATTGGTAGACACTTTATAATCAGAGCCATGACACCAGTTAGGATCCCACAGAGAGAGCTCAGACTGAGAAAGGAGAACGTACCCTTACCAGGAGAGTTCACTGATCCATGGGACTGTGTCATCATTTGGTCCAAAAGACATGTGTTATCACAGACACATCAAGGTTAGTTAATAAGTACCACTACTAGAGTTCTAGTTGATATATACATATCTTTTATTTCTAACAAAATTGTTTAAACATGTCTCTGAACTCAGTAGAGGGCTACAGAAAAGTTCTCTCAGTAATACATCTGTCTTTGTGTGGTGGGGAGGGGAGAACTTTCAAAAACTAGTGTCTTTCCAATCAAAATAGTGTCTGCACAAAAGTGGTGAAGAAAACTGATGATGCCCAGTTATTAGGGGACATATGAAGAGTGTAGGGTCTTAAAGGCTTGAAGATAAATAAGCAGCCATCTAGCCAAGAAGCAACAAAACCCACATGGGACAAGCACAGCAGCCTGACTGATCACGAAGTGTTGAGGGAATCAGGTATCAGGCATCAAAGAACAAAAAAATTATATCATTGTGAATGAGGGGGAGTGCAGAATGGGGATCCAAAGCCCATCTGTAGGCAACTGGACATTCCCTCGCAGAAGGCCCAGGGAAGAGGACGAGGCAGACAGGGTGCAGTGTAGCAATGATGAAACATACAATGTTCCTCTAGTTAATGATGCTTCCTGTCTGTCCCCCATCCCCACTATCATGACCCCAGTTCTGCCTCACAAATCCTGCTGGAATGGAGGATGTACACTACTACAGATAGCAACTGGGAATCTAGGCCAGAAGAATCTCTTAAGTTGGGTGGTGAGAGGGGTGATAATGGGAAGGTGGAGGGAAGGTGGGGTAGAAAGGGAGAACAGATTGCAAGGATCTACATATGACCTCCTCCCTGGGGGACGGACAATGGAGAAGTGGGTGAGGGGAGACATTGGATGGTGTCATAGATGAAAAAATAATAATAATAAATTATCAGGAGTTCATGGGGGAAGGGGAGGGAGGGGGAAAATGAGGAATGGATACCAGGGGCCCAAGTGGAAAGCAAGTGTTTTGAGAATGATGAGGGAAGCAAATGTGCAAAAGTGCTTGACACAATGGATGTATGTGTGGATTGTGGTAAGAGTTGTACGAGCCCTCAATAAAATGATTTAAAAATAAATTTTAAAAAATGAAGAAATCATGGATATTTTCATATAAAAAACAGCATCTTCAGAGGGAATCTGCAAAGCTAGCTAAACCCGAAGAAGAAAAAAAATCCCAAATGGGATTATAACCACATAATGTTTATAAATCACATTTTGGGAAGTACAACTCAATCCATATCATAGACATGGAGTCATCTGGATTAGGGAATAATCGCCACCCCAAACAGTTTTATTGGCACAAAATTTGTATATCATATAGTTCAATAGGTCAGTCATCCAATCTTAACTATTTTGTCCTGGTGAGATTATCAAGAAACCAACTCTTTGTTGTAGAGTTGATTCCAATTCCTTGCAAGCCTGTTGGATGGAATACAAATGTCCCTGTGGCTTTCCAGGACTGTAACTCTTTACCAGGGTGGGAAACACCGCCTTTCTCCTGGGGAGTGGCTGTTAGTTCCAAACTGCTGAGTAGGATGCCAATGAAATACAGACTGCCTTATGCTCACTCCTAATCCCTTCCAGCCAACATGAGTCTCACTCTCAAGGACCTTTGTTCTAGATCTTGTGGAATACGAACACTCTATGATGTAGATTCCATCTTTCCCAGATGTGCCAATTGATTGCAATGGGTACAAAGATGTACCCTTTCCCATGTATCTGGAGCTCTCTGGGCCACAGAATAAGGGTTAAAGTGGAAGATAGACAACACTATTTATGTGCAATCCAACTTGTGTGCCTCATGCATTCTGGATCAGAAGAGGTGTGTCTGGAAGCAGAGGGAACAGGTAGGAATCTGCTGTGGACTATGGGCAGTAAAGGACAGTGGTGTGAAGTCCAGTCATAGCAGTCCAGACAAGGGGAAGGAAGTCTACAGAACATTTAGGAACACATTCCAAAGGCCAATCAGTTACCGGGAGCTATGTGATGATTGACAATTGACAATGAGCAAGCAAAGGAACTCCAGGCTGACTGCAAGACTTGGGTCAGTGAGGTATCCACACTCAGAATGAAGGAAATGAGGAAACAAATAGTGCACGGCAGGAACAAACCTTGAGATCTAGACTGAGAGGAAGGAAAGTCTGCGTCCTGTGGGAATAAGACAATGCTGTTCCTAGCTGTCTTCCTCTACCACCTTCCCACCTTTTCCTTTTCCTTAGACCCTCATCTATGGGCAATATCAAGAGACTTTGCTGGAGGAAGCTGGGAACCTCTCAGTAACAGTCGGGACAATGCTGTATCGTGTCTCTAGCCTTAGAAATAATAGAGTGATGGCACTGTGGTTACACATTGGGCTGTCATCCCCAACACTGGCAGTTCCAAACTACCAACCCTTCCAGAGCATGAGCACATCAAAGACACATGAAGCTGTCTACTTCCACCAAGAAGCAGCACCTGGGAAGTTCACAGTGTGCCCATTCTACCCAGCCGTGTAGGCTCACTGGGAGTTGGTGGTGAGTCTGAGTTTAGTATCCTTGGGGTGTTGTGGTTATGCATTGGGTTCCAACTATGTAAGGTTATCAATTTGAAACCACCAGCCTCATTGTGATAAATATGAATTTTTAAAAATTCCTATGAACAGTCATAATCTCAGAAACCCATAGGGACAGGTCTACCCTCCTACGGGGCCACTGTGAGTGAGCATTGACTTCGTGACAGTGAGTCTGGTTTGGTTTGGTTTATGAATATTACCTCTAAATGAAACTTCTATGGTTTCCCAAATTATACAAAAGATTTGACAGAGGTGATATGTATACATGTATTTATCTATGCTGCAATATACACACAAATGGTATAGCATTGAATAAATGGTGTGAAGGTTATTTTTGACACTGTCTACACAAGGGAGAAGAAGAATCCATCTCCACATCTGCTGAAGGTCAAGTGCCACAAAACAGAGATCAGACAGGCCTCCATCCTCCATCCTTCTCTGCCCTATTTTGACACCAACTATCCCATCCACAAGACACTACCCCTCTTCTGGGTATAACACCCTATCTCAAGGGCCACATACAATTCACAGACAACCAACTCTCATAAGTATGGGGGACTACGAGGGAAGTTAAGCAGTTACCGCAAGCCAGGGTCAGAAAACCTACATGCAGTCTTTAGTCCACAGCCAAATCTCTCTCTAGCAGTCAAATTTCTCTCTAGTTCTCATTCTCTCAGCCAGCTGGTTACTTGGCCACTGCCTCTATTGGCCAGGAAGCCTGCCCACAGCTCAGCCTCATAGTCGCATCGTGTCTACACTGTTTCTCTGCTCTGTCTCATGGTCTGCTTGCCTTAGCCACTGGCCTCAGAGTGGTATGGCCTCTGCTGCTTCTGCCATATTCAATGGAGATTTCCAGTGTGCTCTTCCAGTGGCTCTTCTGTGATGATCTTGGCAATTCTCTCTCTTCCTGCTTTTTTTTTGACATCACTGCCCTCTGGTGGGAGTGGGAGGCCCAGCCTTGCTCCTGGAGAGCTGCTGCTGGATTTGAACTGCCAAGCAAGTGGGCCGCACTCTGGCACTCAACCACTAAGCCACTGGGGCTCAGCCAAGATGGCTAATTGTTATAGCCAAGAGAGTGACAACTAAAACTGACCGATCCCACTACTCATGAGTCACACACCCATTTGGATAGTCCCAAGTTATCATTTGGTGAGCATTACGGAGACATTGATAAGAGAGACATATAAAGAAATTTCATTTCACCACAAGTATAGAGGGGCAAAGCCATGAAAACTTTTTAGACATCACTAAATCTCATGAGGGAATGGACACTTTGGCTGATTATCTCAGGATTCATTAAGGTGGAATAGACAGAACATAGGTTCCAAAGACAGTCTCTGTTGTAACTGTGGTCTTAAAAGTTCATGAGCAAGCCATCTAAAGTCTCTGCTTGTCTGGAGGAAAGAAAAAGGGTGTAAAATTGAAAAACATATGAAACAATTTGTCCAATGAACTAATGTACCACACACTCATCAGTCTCTACAATCCTGACACCTGAAAACTAGATTTGCCCTGCTACCACTACCCAATGTTCTAGAAAGGAACACATCAAAAGGTCCTGGATAGGATGGGAGAAAAATTCAGAGCACAAGTCAAAATCATAAATGAAACCAGGTTTATTGGGCAAAAAGAATCTGGTTGGACCCTGAACACTATGACCTATAGTCAATTTTTTAGCCTACGGGTAAACCCATTCCCATGTTACAGTAAAATTTAGGGTTTTTTTTTAAAGTAGCAATTCCCTAAGGATAAAGTTGAGAAGATTAGGAAAGAAGCAGGAAAGAACAAAGAGAAGACAGGATGTGGGAAAAGCAATGGCATATTGATAGGACTGAAATGAATAAGTTTAAGTAAAATGGTTAGGAATTATTGAATGTAAATCTGCTTTGTCAATTTTCATATAATTCACCATTTAAGTTTTTAAACTACTCTATCTGAAGTAAATAGTGGGTGTAACTGAAAAATCAAATGAGTGTAATCTAAATTACATAATAGCTATATCAGAATATCTGAATAGTAACAGTAACCAAAGAATTTTAAAATAATTATATGGTATTAATTATTTATTCATTTAAATAATCAAAATTTGAAAATCCTATTACTTAATCATATCTAATAATAATATTTTCTTTATGTGTGCTCTTTCCCCCTTTTCTCAGGTACCATCATATATATCATTTTAGTAATTACCATGGTAGATTATATTGTTTTTTGGTCACAGTAATCTCTCCTATTGTTTCCAAATTTTGCAGCTATATGCTACCAGTTAAGCAAAACAAAAACACTGTTTATCATGTGTCTCAGCAAACATTTGCTCCATTCCTCATCAATAATATGCATGCCTCTGACATTACATTGTTGTATTATTTGCCATACACCATAAGCCATATATCAAAAGAAGGATAAAGGAAACATACAGATGGTCTTATATTTATCTGTATTTCTAATGACTATTTTTGCTTAATCTCTATGTACCTTCAGACCAAAAGATGAATATGGTACCTTATATCTTTTCATTGTCTTCTATTGTATGACTCGCAAATGAACCAAATATTCTAAGATGATTAAAAATGAGATGAAGAATAGAAGGGTCTAAGAGGGGACAGTGTTTTGTTCTGTTGTACACAGGGAAGCTATGGGTAAGAGCCCCATCAAGGGCACTTAATCACAACAACAATTGGGTTTATGGAGTTCCTGGGTGTGAGAAACTTTTGCCAAGCTGGACCGCTGGCTGAAAGGATGAAAAGAAAGACCTGATATCCCCCTTTCTAAATGGGATCATGAGTTAGAATTAACTCAGCAGTAACTGGTCTAATACAGTTGAATCCCACTGCTGGCCCATCCATAAAAGACATGTTCTTGAGTCTAACGGTCAGAAGAGGCTGGCGCTATCCTAATATTTTTAGGGTTCCTCCTGGTTCTGTTGCTCTGATGGAGTGGCCAGATATTTCCATGGAAAGGCCAGGAAGGCATTGACCTGTGCTTAGGACATGGTTTTATCTTTGAGGACGTTTCCTTATTACACACCCTGAATGGCTGAGAAAAGAATGAGGCCCACGACGGCCAAGTTCCGGGTCAACTTCTGTCAGAGTTCAGAAAGAAAGTGCTTATTTCCTATCTCACATTATTGACATTTAATAGATTTCTCTGCAGAAGGGGTCGCCTTGAATACTACCATCAAAAATATTGGTGTCTATGTTTCTTAATCAAAAAACCATTGTAACCTTAAGTGTAGAGACGGGAAAAGATCAGTTCAAATGCCATACAGAAGTATACATGCGTTCCCATTTTTTCCCCTTTCCTAAGCAAAGTTACTAGCCTAAAATAGAAAGAGGCATTTAGGTGGTAACAAATACATCCTTTTCGTGTTTGTCTTTTTGCATCAGTCAATCCTAGTTTTAAATCCTTTTTTAAAAGCATGATACTTTGACAAGTATGCTTAACCCTTTGAACCTTAAGTTGTTTAAAAAAAAAAAAAAGACAATCATGACTCCCCTGACAGAGTTCGGTGGGGATTAAATAGAGAATAAAGATAAGCCTCTAGTACCATCCTTTGCTACAGAGTAGATAGTCAAAAACCAACCTGTTCTAAGTCAGGTACCTCCAGAAAGGTAAGGGCCAAATCCTCCACTATAAGTACAAGTATGAGGATAGGGAGAGGTAACAATGAGGATGTCCTAGTGAGTAAATAGTGGGGGTGTGGGGCTGTGTGGTAACTGTAAGTTAAAAGGGTTACATTTCATGGACTCTTCTATTTTTCAGTACTGTTTCTTGGGAACACATCTATGTTTAGGCACAGTTGGGAAATAGATACAAAGAATATTTATAAAGTCACCACAAGGCTAGAAACCTTCAGCTCTCACGCCTGGCAGCCCCTTGATAACATTGATGTTTTATCAGTGTGGGCTCAGTTTTTTCCTTTGGTTAAACTTCTCTCTTACCACATTGAGCAGAGCCATTGTCCTCTGAGAAAAGAATTATGTGGTGGGGAAACCACTTCTTTCAGAGAGTTGATTGTGGCCAATTTATTCCTGGGGCCTAAAGCAAAGCCAATGGGTCCCTCTGAAGAAATAACCAGCCGTCATGAATCATGCTTTCAGTGTGTCAAGGGCAGTTGATTGAGGGAAGATGACTGTTCCTTCTGCTATAGGATGCCATAGATCACAGCTCCTTCTGAGGTCATGGGGTTGTTATCTGTCTTGTGGGGACATTTAGAAGCAGTTAGATCAGTAGGATCTCAGTGGAGTGGATTGTGGTCGCTGTTTGGAATGCCTACAGTTTGGATGGACTCAAAGGCGAGAGAAATAAACATTGGATCTGGTGGCTCCTGAGCTATCAATTGTATTCATGTCCATCATTTCAGAGGTGGTGGAAGCCAGAGAAAAGTCCTCATGTCTCTGCTGCTTCTTCATTCTCTGTGTGGTGGGGAACTTAGAATGAGGTAGCTTCTCAGTTCAGTGATATTTGGCCTAAAGATCAGGGACTAGTGGTGAAACAGGCAGGAAATGAGATACCCTCTCATTTGTACGGTTGGCCCAGGGTGAAGACTGAGCTGGATTCTTAAAGCTCTAATCTAAATGTGTTTGTATCACCCCTGCACATCATTTCTCCCAGTACAACTCAACTTCATTCAGGGAGCAAAAGGTAATCCTTCCAAATGAGGCATGATGTACCTTGGGTGGCTGAGAGTGTGTATCGTCTTAATGTCAAAGAAATCAGGTCTCAAAGTCTGTGCTTATCATTCAGGCAGAAAGTTTGGTAAGATACTTCATTTCTCTAACCACACATTTCTTTCATTTGTGATATTAATTCTTGGCTAGCATATAGCATTATCATGAGCCTTCTGAGATACACACATCAATAGTGTTTATAGTTGCCATCTTCTGCTACACTGGGAAAATAGAGTTCAACCTCAGGACAGGTCCAAGCGTGGAAAGTACGCCAAAGTGAGAGCAAGAAAAAGGTATGTCTTTAACCTACTTGTAATAAAACACCATGAAACTAAAAGACTGCTAACCAAGGAACTGAATTTGTCCAACGACTCCTTCACCACACAGTTTCCTGCACCTTCTAAGACAGGTTTCTCCTATCCATGATCCAAAGCCTTTAAGCTTCTCTTCTTCAGTGCAATTTCCACATCACAGTGATCTTTTTTATAAATATCTGTTTATAATGATCTGCCAGCCCACTGCTCCTCAACTCTGCACATCTTGAACTGCAAGGATGAAATCTAACACATAATCCCCAAGTACAGAGCCTGGAAAATAATAGTAATTTTTTTTTTAGTGAATATGGAGACACATCATTTCTGACTTCATCTGCAATATTCTTCCCCTCACAACTCATTCCCTAGATGTACAAGTGAATCTTCCTTGAAAGATGAGTTGTTACTTTCCGTTCTGCTGTTTTGATACGGTCAGGTCTGTTTCCATTCATAGTGGTCCTAGGTACAACAGAAAACTATCTTCACAATAATCCTTGTGTCTGAGTATACAGTTGGAGCCCCTGTGTCAATCCCTCTCATCCAGGATATTCCTCTTTCCATTACACTTTTACTTGATGCAGAGATGGTGTTGTTGCCCAGGGAGTGGTCTCTTCTGAGACTGTGTCCAAAGTATGTTGTACATCCTCACTTCTAGGCAACATTTTGGTTGCACTTCTTCCAAGAGAGACCTGTGTGTTCTTCTGGCAATTCATGGTGCATTCAATATTCCTTCCCAGCTCTATGTTTCAAATGTATTGATCATTCCAGGGTCTTCTTTATTCAATGTTCTATTTCCATATGTGTATGAGGCAACTGGAAACATGATGGCTTGAGTCAGGTGAACCTTAGTCTTCAAAATTATACACTTGCTCTTCAATCCTTTAAATATGTCTTGTACTGTGGATTTGTCCAATAGAATATGTTGTTTAATTTCTTAACTGCTGCTAACATGAGCATTGATTGTGGATTCTAGTGAGATACAATTCTTGATAATCTCTATCTTTTCTCCATGCATCATCATGTTATTTCTTGGTTCAGTTGAGCTGATTTTGGCTTTCTTTACATTGAGTTCAATCCCTATTGAAGGCTTCACTCCCTGATATTCATCAGCAAGTGCTTAATTCCTTCTCAGTTTCAGCTAGCAAGGCTGTGTCATCTGCATAATGCAAATAAGTTTTTCTCCAATCCTGACTTAGGTTCTTCTTAATATAGTCTAGTCTCTTGAATTATTATTTCTGCATATAGATCAAATAAGTGTGGTGAAATGATTGAAACTTAATGCACCATTTTTCTGATTTGAAACCACTCAGTAGGCCCTTGTTCTATTTGCCTCTTGGTTCATATAGATTCCTCATGAGGACAACTAAATATTCTGGAATTCCCATTTTTCTCCATGCTATCCAAAGTTTGTTATAATCCCCACAGCAGAGTGACTTTGCATAGTCTGTAAAGCACAGGAAAGCATCATTCTCACTTCTTTCCTTACTACCATTCAAAAAGATTTCTTTTGCTTCATCTTTTATTTCTACTCAGTCTCTGCCTAAAATGAGTAAAGTCTGAGGCAAATCAGACTGTAGTACTCTATTCTCTGAGTGGCTCATGCTAGTGTCTCCAGTGATCCTTGATCCTTGCTCCTTCTTCTGCCTAAATTTATTCCTGTATTCCAAATCCATTTTTTTCAAATAGCATCAATTCTTCAAAGTTGTGTCCAAACATCTATTTTCCAATGAAACCCTCCATGGTTGTTAGCAAAGAAAAATCTTTGCATTTCTCATGGGATTAAATGCTTACCTCTCTTAATACTTTAAATTTATTAGAGATAGTTGGGTTTCCAAATAAAAATGATATAGTGATCTTATACTTTGATCTACTCCCCTACAATGGAATGGTAATGTTATTAACGCCATGGGTAAGAAAAGTAGAAGAGTCATTGAGAAGATAAAAGAATTCAACCACATTTGGAAATATGAACATCGAATGACAAGTTGTACACAGGAGGAGCCTATCACCTGAAAAGTCTATCACTTGTAAAAATCTCATGGCTCAAATAACCACTAAGAGACTCAGCTCTTGTGATAATCAGATTCTGCAGACATTAAGAAAGAAAAGTTATAGAGGGGGAATGTTGGAAGCATGGTTTGGTTGAAAATATAAATGTAGAACTTTTCACCCACCAGGTCATCTCCTGTACCCTAAAATAATCAAACAGAAGACCAAAGGTTTATTAAATGTAGAAACGAAAAAGAACCTATCTCAGCCTGTCACAGGATGGCATTGGATTGATAAAAGTTTGGGGGCTGGGTTGTACCTAAGACCAAAGTTGAACCAATACATGGACTGAAGGATATTTTATTTAAAGAGAAACTTCTTTCTTTCCCATGAGTATTGGGAGAGACAGGGGGGATACGGAACTTCTTATCCAAGGGTTTTAGTATGTAGAAGATGTAGGTATTAAAAAGAATAGACTGTCTTTTGCTTAGCTATTTGAAGGCTTTAGTAAGTGTACCTATCCTGAGTACTTTTTGTACTTAAAAAAATCACTTTATTGGGGGCTCATACAACGTCCATCACAGTCCATACTTATATCCCCTGTATACAAAATACATTTGTGCACTCATTGTCAACATCATTCTCAAAACATTTCTTTTCTACTTAAGTCCCTGGTATCAGTTCCTCTTATTTCCCATCCCTCCCTGCTCCCACATGAATTCTCAATAGTTTATAAAATATTATTATTTTGTTATATCTTACACTGTCCAATGTCTCCCTTCATCTACTTCCCTGCTGTCTGTACCACAGCAGGGTTATATGTACAATCTTATAATTGGTTCCTCCTTTCTACTCCACCTTGTACTTTAAAACTTATTATTAATTGAGGATATATATAAATTCATTTCATATTTCAGTCACATAAAGAAATACCATACAATTGCTACCACAGTCACTTTCTAAAGATTCTTTTTCTTTCTGGACTTCTTGGCATCATCCCCCTTTTACTGACCCTTCCACTGTAGCCCCTCTTCCCTAAACTCATATTCCACTTGCTGTCCATATAGTTTCATCAATCCTGGGTTTCATATCGAAAAGCATAAAAATTTATAGCACACCTTCAAGAGAGTGACCACAATGACATAACACTTCTGACATAAACCCTAATGTGAACAAGCAAGAACAAAACAAAATTACAGAAAATGTTGAAAATAATATCGGGTCCAGTGTGCTTTAGAGCAGGGAATCAATTGATAAAGTTTTAACTGTTCAAGTTAGCTTTATCCTTTTGATCTTCTATACTCATCTTTCTAATGCCATGTTTAGTAACCACTTTTCTCCCCTCCCTCAATAGAGGGTTAGAGGGAGATCACTGGAGGCTTATTTCCTATGCAGTGCCCACAAATGTGTCTTAGGTTTCCACTCTCATTCATAGCCTTTTGCAATCTGGACTCTCACAAATTGATACAAATCCCTCTTTCGACTTCAGGTTATATGACTTACCATTCTTCTGCTGGCGTGCTTCTTCCATGTGGACTTAGTTGATATCTCAATTAGATGCTTGCTTGTTTGGAGATAAGCCTTTAAGACCCCAGACATTACTCTATCTGATAGCCAGGAAAATAAATAAACAAATAAATACTTTGTAATCCTGTTCTTCTTCAATCAATAATGGACTATTACTCTAGGAGTAGATTGAAAAATGTCAACAATCGCCCTAATGAAACAAAAAGGGTGCAAGTTTAAACCATAAAACCATCACTTAATCCCCAGCAGGGGACACTCCAGGGTGAGAGGTGGACACTGTCTCTCTACTTAGCTGTTTTTAACCCAGTTTCCACTAAAATCAAACCGGGTGAGACATTTGTCATCTCCAGCCCATCTTGTCTCATGACATGGAATAAGCTATCCCAAGTATTTGGGAAGAGAGAAACCAACTACTTTTCTGGCCTGAAAAATTCTGAGAAACATTGCTTGCCTTTGTGTGTCCCTGGAATCCTTCCTAGGTGGTCGTTGATTGCTGTAGCCACCATGTCCACTCATCTCCAGGAAGGTCTTTTTCTTTTGCGCTCAACTTTGCCAAGCACATTCTCCAACTCCAGGGCCTGAACCCAGCTGGCAATATGTGAGACATGCCTCACATGCCTTACTTCTTTCCAGAATAGCTGAAAAGACACGTGTTGAAGAAATAGCTACAGAAGTGTTCGTTATAGCTATAGTTAACATTACATGGTAAACATACAGTAACGAAGAGAAATCTTTAAGAGGGGCACCAAACTTCAGCCTAGGCAATAGAGAAGGCATGAGAAAAAGTCACATAAGTTGATGTCTCAAGGAGTAACCCATATAGCAGGCAGTCAGGGAAGGAAAGTGGACTGTGGGCTGGTTTCAAGACAAATAAGAAAGTCAGCAGCAAGCAGATTCCTAGAAACCCTTTAAGACAGGGTAGAATTGCCCCTGTGAGTTTCTGAAACTAAATTCTTTATGAAAGTAGAAAACCATGATTTTCTTGCATGGACCTGACTGAACTCCATGCTCAAGTGACTGAACGGTTGGTTAGCAGCCCAATGTGTAATTATGACACTACCAAGTTTCCTCCAGAATCATGATGAATCCATTTACTCCGTGACAGTGAGTGTAGTTTGCTTTGGAGACAAACAGTCCATGACTTTTCTGAACACTCACAAAAGGACAGCAAGCCTAGGGAAGGGAACTGGTTGGCACATTCATTGCTCAGGATCTTGTAGGGCTCCATAGGGATTTTAAACTGAGAAAAAAGGAAGCCATTAGAAATGATGGGTTTGCAAGTGGAAGATACAGGCTTCTTTATGGACCAAGATGGTTTCCATGCTTTCTGTTCGAGTTGCAGAGTGAGTGATAGTGCCAGTCATTGAAATAACTCGATCAGGAAGAGTGGCACCTGGTGAGGGGCAGGTGGCATATTAGGATTGCTCATAAGACACTGAGGAGTATGTTAGTTTATTATTGCTGTTGTAACAGACAACCACAAATTTAGTGGCTTAGAATAACACAAATTAATCATATGTCTGAAAGTCACAGTGTAAAATGAATGGTAGGGGCCAGTAGAGAAAAGCGATGTTCCTTAGACACTCTCAGACCCATGGCTCGATATCACTTTCAACTTTCCTTTCATTGAACATCTCCTTCTATGATTCTGGCTTTCTTTCTTCCCTCTTTCACTTTTTTTGGTTCTTGTGATGATATTGAGCTCAATAGATAATTCTGGCTATTCTTACTTCAAGATCCTGAATCACATCTACAAATAAAGAAAGGTATGTACAGATCATATAAATTAGGATGTGGGTTTCTTTGAGCAACCATTAGCCTACCTACAAGAAAGTCAACTTGGTATATGATCAGCATCTCAGAGGAGATTGAATGAGTGAGATATAATTTGACTTTAGATGCAATGATTGAAGCCATATGGGTTCAATCTAGGAACAGAGCATAAAATAAGAAAACAGAAACAGGCCAGACCTACGCATGAAGGTCCCCAAACCCTTAAAGAACTCAAGAACAAATTTGAGCACTGAGTTGCAATATTGGAAGATTCTATCGTGAAAATATTGAATGATGCAAGAAGCATCCAAAGAAGATTAAAAGAATACACAGAGTCACTGTACAAAAATCTTGCTAGTCGAAAATCTGTGTGCTGAGCACATTACACCATTTCAGAAGGTAGCCTATAAGCAAAAGTCAGTGGTGCTTGCAATAGTTTTCTTGTGTGTCAAAGTGGTACCCATAAGGAGATATGGGTGGAATTTAGCCTATCAATCAAGTTCCAGCTTGATGATCTCATTTGGAAGTGCCACCAAGATAAGTAGCTCAATGGAGGGAGGCCATTCTCTCTCTCTCTGCCTTCATCTTCCTGTTGAAGAGCCATGCAAAAATCTGTGCCGGCCCTGAGGTACTTTCATCACCATTTGATCCACAAAGCTTATTGTCCATTGGCCTGTGATCTTCCCGCATTTTATATCATTTCTTGTGGCTGCATGAGTGTGAAGAGGGACTTAAGGACTGACATGGGATTTGTGGACTAGTATTGGATTTATGGACTTGATCTGAACTGGGCTGGAATGTTTTCCTGAAATATAACTACTTCTTAATAAAAAGCTCTCACTTACACATATATAAGTGTCATTGGAATAGTTTCTGTAGTCAACCAGTCCTAACGCAGTGCTGAAACAAGAACTTCAAGATGTACTGAAAGCATTAGCCAAAACCAAGACTATAAGAATTGATGGTATTTCGATGGAAATGTTTCGACTAGCTAATAGAACACTAGAAGCACTTACTAATCTGTGCCAGGAAATTTGGAAGACAGCTATATGGCCAACTGATTGGAATAAATCTATGTCTGTACCTATTTCAACTAAAGATGACTCAACAGAAAGCTCAAATTATAGAATCCTATCACTGCTCTCATGTGAAAGTATAATTTTTCTGAAGATCATCCAACAATGGATACAGCAGCACACTGACAGGGAGCTGCCAGATTCAGGCCTGACTCAGAAGAAAGCATAGAAAAAGGGATAGCATTGTGGATATCTGATGGATCTAGGCTCAAAGCAGAGAATACCACAAAGATATTTACTTCTGCTTTATCTACCATGTGGTTGTGATAGGTTTACCCTAGACCAACAGGAACATGTAGGCATAGTTTGATCAGATCACAGATTGACTGGAGGACAAACAAGAAAAATGAAGAAGGCTGGCATCCCGTAGCTCTCTTGTTCCTTGGTAATTGGACCAGCATGCTGCTGCTTTAGCTAGTAGTCTGCCTCAGCCTGTATGCTACACTACATGTGGGCCAAACCCACCTGTGGACAATGTTGCTATAGCTTGAGGCTTCCTTTGAGACCTGCTTTGCCATGCTGCTGGTGCATACATTGCTTGAGTTTGAGACTGGTGGATTCTGTTGCTGTGCATTGCTTGAGATCCCATTGATTCTGCTTTGCTAAGTTGATATCCCATTGAGTATGCTACTGCCCTGCTGCCTGCTATCTGAGGGAAGACTCTACTGTCTGCGTTCTTCACATTGGACCTGGCAATCCACATGAGTTGAAGGACTCCCAGTATGTTCATTGTGCCATGAAAGAATAGTTTCCTTCATAATCTTTCTTACATAAAGAAGATTTTTTTCTCATTTGAATCCACAATCAGTTCTCATGGAAGCGGTAGTCAAGATATCAAAAAGGCATATTGCATTAGGTAGTAGGTCTGTTGCACAAGACCTCCTTAGAGTACTGAAAAGCAAGGATGTTGCTTGAGGCCTTAGGTGTGTCTGACCTAAGCTATGCTATTTTCCATTGCCTCATACGCATGTGCAGCTGGACATTGAATAAGAAAGACCAAACAAGAATCCATGTATTTGAATCGTGGTGTTAGTGAAGAGCATGACAAGTATTGTAGGCTGATAAAAGAACAAACTCATTTGCCCGGAAATAAGTATAAAGAGTGTTCCTTAGACACAAGGATGACGAGACTTGGTTTTGTATGTCAGATGAGACCAGTCTCCAGAGGACGACACTGTGTTTGGTAAATGAAAAGAGGAAGCCCCTCAATGAACTGGAGTAACACGGTAACTACAACAATGGGCCCACACAGAGAAAAAATCCTGAGAACCAGGTGGTGCTTTGTTCTGCTGTGCAGCACATGGTTGCTATGGATTGGAATGGACTTGATGGCAAAAGCTACAAGCCATTTAAGCCATGTAGACCAAGAAGATCCAACTGGAGGAGCTTGGTAAACAGTAGACGACATTTCTTAAAGTTTTATAGACTCACACTCTCATCCACAGAAGGATTCTATCCATGAGAGAGTGCTGAACCTTCTTAAACTGAATATTCTTGCACATACACTGATTTTTGCATCCCAGCTTATGTTGTAAGGAACCCTGGTGACTCAAGTGATCAACTGCCAGCTGGAGCTCAGCTCTTGAGTCTGTCATTGGTTCTTGCAGAAGTAGAGACTTTAAATTTGTCCCCATAATGATCCCCCTTTCCAAAAGCAAGCCCAGTGCCTTTCAGTTCATTTGGGCTTATAGAAACCCTATAAGATATAGTAGACCTACCAGTATGGTTTCCAAGACTAGCTCTTTAGGGAAACAAACTGCCCCATCTTTCTCTGCTTTCTCCCACAAAGTAGGTGGTGCATTTGAACCACTAAGTTTCTGATTAGAAATGGAACACTTTAACCATTACACTACCAAGGTGTTTTTATTTATTTTTTTATAGGAAATCCCTACACAGTTCAACTATATTCACATAGGATTACTATGGAATCAACTGCTATGCAGCATCAGCTGTATTACACCCAGTTCTTTTAAGACTGCAAGTTTTAAAATGTTAAAGGTTTGAAATAGGGGCACCCAGGATTATCCTCCAAGCCTTGGAAATTCCAGGACTGGGAGTTAGTGCCTCTTAAAGCTTTAGGAATACAAGTTGATCAAAGAAAATCCTTCCTCTTTCAGTGGGGGAGAGGTACAAGAAGGGACAGAGCTAGAAAATGTAAATCATTTCAAGAGTTGTAGATAGAGTCCCAGATGATAGATTGGCTTAAGGTCAATGAGGTAGTTTTTGAAGTATGACAATAGTCCTAATTTTTAAGGAGCGGTCTGGACTGCAAACTGTTTATTCTCAATCTACACAATACATATTTCAGAATAAAGATTTAGAAGATTTTACAGGTATCTGAATGATCAGGACAATGAAAGTTTTTATAGTAATTCATTATGATTGTATCAGTTCACAGCTGATTTTTAAAAAATCCTTTCATTGGGGGCTCATATAGCTCTTATCGCAATCTATCCATCCATCCATTGGGCCAAGCACATTTGTACATATGTTGCCATCATCATTTTCAAAATTTTCTCTCTACTTGAGCCCTTGGTATCAGCTCCTCAGTTTTCTTCACATCTTTCCAGTCTTCCTCCCTCATGAACCCTTGATAATATATAAATTATTTTTTTTTCATGTCTTACACTAACCTATGTCTCCCCTCACCCACTTTTCTGTTGTCCATCTCCCTGGGAGGAGGTTATATGTCGATCATTGTGATGGGTTCCCCCTTTCTCCACTCACCTTCAACTTCCCCTCTTGGTATTGCTAAGCTCTTATTGGTCCTGGTATTGAGAAGTTTATCTGTCCTGGATTCTCTGTATTTCTAGCCCTTATCTGTATGAGTGTACATGCTCTGTTCCAGCTGTAATTGTAAGGTAGAACTGGGGCCATGATAGTGGGGGATGAGAGAGGAAGAATTAAAGAACTAGAGGTACGTATGTTTCCTCGGTGTTATCCTGTACCCTGACTGGCTTGTCTCTTCCTTGTGCGCAGCAGATTTTTTAGAATATCTGGTTCTTCCCCATAGAGAACTTGAGAGGCACAGCTACAGAAGGTGTCTGTGGCCCATTCCGGAGATGTCAACCCTTCTGTACAGGTTTGGTGCTGTATGTGTGTTAGGTTGTGCATATACGTCTGCTGAGTGCTTCATAGGGATGCTGCTGACTCTACAATGCAAACCCTCAGGATTGACTGGTTTGGAGTGGAGCTGCAGTTTCAGGGCACGCTGATTCATGACACCACACATGTTAAGCCACATCACAAGATTTACTACCAAAGGAGAGCGAGTAAACATCCCCCTCTGTGCCTTGTTTTAGAAGATAGGATTAAATACCATTACTGAGATTTATTGAGTGACAGGTTTGTCATAGCTGGAGCTCAGCTTTGTCTGCTGTCTGCCTTCAGCATGGTCAGTGTCACTCATGTTGGAGGTATTGTGGGGATTCTGGGCTGGCAGGGAGTTTTAAACAACCTCTCACTAAATGCAAGCAGTAAATTTTCAGTATTTTCCCCTACTTGCCTCAGGGCCTTTGCATATCTTCAATTCTCCTGACAAGGTTTTCCTCAGCCACCTTCCAACTGCAAGGTGAGTCTTGCACTTCCTTCTGAGTGAATTTCATGCACTTATGCTCAATAGCCTCTCCTGTCTGCCCTCCACTGACACAAGTTGCTTATAGCACCCTGCAAATGTGTTCTACCTAGTAAGCCAAATTCAAATTCACTTCCATCAAGTCAATTCCAACTCATAGTGACAGACAGAACTTCCTCTTTGGGGTTTCTGAAGCTGTCAATCTTTTCGGAAGCAGAAAACCTCATCCCATCTATGTCCTGTGGGGCAGTTAGTAGGTTCCAATCTCTGGTCTTTGAGTGAGCAAGCAGCCTGACAAGCAGTCCACTATGCCACCAGGGTTCCTGTCACCAAATCAAGGCAAAATTAACTGAGTAAACAGTTGGTTAACAGTGGTCTTTCCAGCTAATTGTAAATTCCCGGGGACTTTGGTCTCATCTACATCATCTCTATTATATCATCATAGCCCCCAGGCCTCCTGCCACACAGAAGGTGTTCACTACATATTCGCCGAATAATGGAATGAATGGACAGGATAAATGAATGTGAAGGAAAATTTAAAAATGTTCCTACCAAATCATGGAAACATTCACAAAACAAAGAGATTGAAATGTAAAGCTAGTGTTTCTTAGTATATCCCACAACTGAGGCTAACCACTTGCGATGGCAACATTTCCACTTCTCTGCCCCATCCACCAAATAAGTCTGTGCCTTTTGTCAGACTCCGCACCCAAAGGGTAATGTGGGAAGTCTCCAGAGATTGACATCGTATTCCTTTTAAATATCCACTGTGTTTTCTGAACAAAAAGAAGTCAACAGGGGCAAAATCTGGGCTATAGATTAGGTAGAGTCAGTTTTACCAAGAGAGTTTTAATAGGAAATCTGTTGCTATCTTGGAGGACATTCATGACCTTTTCCCTCACATTTGTATTTTTTTTAACTTGCAATAAGTCCCCGATGTTTATCCTGTGGCCTTTCAGGAAATCTATCAAGATCCCCTCTTTGAAATTACCAAAATACAGTCTCGATGACTTTTGAGTTTACTTTCTGCTTGAATTTAATTGACCCAGCATTCTCCCTTGTAATCTAGACTTTGGAGTTGACCTTGTTTTCAAAGGCACCTATGACAGATTTCATGCCACCGATGTAAAAGTGTAGGGCTGGAGTCCATCCCATCCATCAGGTCATAGTCTGATGACGCCTTTCTATGGTTGAGTTATGGTCTTTTTATAAGAATGATTTTGAGGACTTCTCTTTCTGCCCCTTTGTCTCCCTGCTTTCAGGGACTCTGTGCCTTCCTCCAGAGGTGGCATCATGTGGGCCACCCCCACCCCAGATGTTGGTGGCTTGCTATGTTTCCATTGACCTTGGATGCATGGCACTCTGCCCACTGCCTGTGATCTTCCTACTTTGAGTGCACCTTTCTGCATTATTGGTATACATCTATGTGCATTTGAAGAGGGCCCTGACTAGCAATGAATCCACAAACTAAACTTGGACTGGCCTGGGATGCCCTCTTGGAATCCTCCCTTAGAAAAATTCCTAAGGGAATTCATAAGTCCAAAATCCTCTTGGACTTCTCCCTTAGATAAATTCCTTCATATATGTGGAGAATCAATGGAGAGGTCTGAAAGCACAACACCAATCCCAACTACAGCTGCCTCTCCACTCAGGGGGGTTTGCTTTGGAGGGCAGCACTAAAGATGCAGCTTGGGGAGTAAGATATGCCTGACCAGAGCACACAAGAACAAAGGAAAGGGGGAGGAAGAGAGAATGGAGTGCATCCTGGCCCACCAAGCCTTCAGGATGATATTCCCACTCAGAACAGTCGATGCACAGAGAGAATCAAAAGGCCATCCTCACTATGAAATATGGCTATTCTCACTGACCCAAGGCTCTTTGGGGTCAACAATGGAGAGACAGGTTCAAGATTATACCCTGTCCGACCTAACCACACCATGGCAAAACATTAAGGGTGTAAAGCAGGGCATGGAGTTTCCTATGGAGTGTCAAGGATATACTTTGGGGCCAGGGTGTGGCATCCCATCCGACTCAACCTGGGGACACTTCTGAAAGTCAACAAACAAACCTTGAACTATTTAAAGGTTTTGATATTATTATTATTATTATTATTGTTATTATTTTACATACATATACATATATATATTGGACATTGGGTTTTTTGTTGTTATCATTGTTTTATTTTCTTTGGTTGCTTTATTTTACGGTGCTTTTCTGTACATATTGTTACCTCTGTAGGTCTATCTAGATAAAGATAGGCTGTATGAATAGTCTGGAGGCAAAAATGACAGGACTGATGGTTTTTTTTTTGGGGGGGACATGGGAGATGGGGAGGAGGGGAAAAGAGGTGGTGTTAACTGACCCAGTGATAAGGGAACAACAAGTGATTCAAAATCAGTGGCAAGGTGGGTGTGAGAGGGCCTACAGGGATTGAGCAAGAGTAATGTAACAGAGAGAAAATACAGAAACCCAAATGGAGGCTGAGCATAATAGTGGAACAAGAGGAAAGTAAAAAGAAATAGAGGGAAGAACTGGGAGGTAAAGGGCATTTATAGAGTCTAAATAGAGGCATTTACCTAGATGAATATATTTATATATGATGATGGGAAAATAGATCAATGTGCATATACTTATAGGATTGGTATTAGGACAGCAGATGGGCATTGGTCCACCACCCAAGTACTTCCTTGGTGCAAGAACGTTTTGTTCTATTAAATTGGCATTCCATGATGCTCACCTTCCCAACACGATCACAGAAGACAAATGTGTGCATAAACAAAGGTGGTGACGAAAGCTGATGGTGCCCAGCTATCAAAAGATGTAGCATCTGGGGTCTTAAAGGCTTGAGAGTAAACAAGCGGCCATCTAGCTCAGAAGCAACAAAGCCAACATGGAAGAAGCACACCAGCTTGTGGGACCACGAGGTGTCAACGGGAACAGTTATCAGGCATCAACGACTAAAAATTATATCTTTATAAATGAGGGGGGGGAATACATATTGGGGATCCAAAGCGCACCAATAGATAAAGTGACATCCCCTTACAGAAGGGTTGCAGGGAGGAGATGAGCCAGTCAAGTACAGTGCAGTAAAAATAAAATATGCAACTTTCCTCTAGTTCTCAAATGTTTCTTCTCACCCACTATCATGATCCCAATTCTACCTGACAAATCCAACTAGACCAGGGGATACCAGGAGGGTGGAGGGAAGGTGAAATAGAAAGGGGGAACCAATTTCAGGGATCTACATATAGCGTTTTCTCTGGGGTATGGACAACAGGCAAGTTAGTAAAGGGACACATTGCACAGTGTACGATATGAAAAATTAATAACAATTTGTAAATTATTAAGGGATCATAGGGGAGGGAGAGGGAGGAGGGAGGGGAAATACGGGGAGCTGGTACTGGGGGCCTAAGTGGAGGGAGGATGTTTTGAGAGTGATGATGGCAACAAGCGTGCCAATATGGTCTGCATACAATTGATGCCTGTATTGATCGTGATGGGAGTTATATGAGCCCCCTGTAAAATGATTTATAAAGAAAAAAAGGAGAGTGAAAGAGCAGCTCATACCAAGGGCTCAAGTAGAAAATATTTGGAAATGGAGATGGCAACACATGTACAAATATGCTTGATACAACCGATGTATTGAATGTTATAAGATCTGCAAGTGCTCCCCATAAAATCATTGGGGAAAAATTCCTCCTTATATACTACAGAAATGCCACTGGTTTGGTTTTTGTGGGCAACCTAGTTCACAAAGAAGAACCCAAGTGAAACAAAGAGAAGTGGATGACTGAGAGAACGTAGCTGCAGCCATCCACTAAGTGTAGAGACCGGTTGAAACGTGTTTTGTTCAGAATAGACTCATGCACCTATGAATGGGAACACTTTGACTTCCTCTGGTACCCTAGTCTTTCCTCCAGTCGTAAGCTCTGCCGAACAAGGAATCTGGTCTCTGGGTTTTTGGTTGCATCTATGTATTCAGCCAAGCCTCACCAGCACTGAAAGAAAACTGCCAACAGACTAGAGGTCTGAGCTGAGGTTAACTTTGTGCCGAAAGGGTAAAACACACAACATTCCTCTGGTTCTTGAAAACGCTTTCTCTCCCCCACCCCCACCCCTATCATGACCCCAGTTATACCTTACAAATCTGGCTAGACTGGAGCATGTACACAGGTCCAGATGGAAGCTCTGGACACATGGTATCCAGGGCAGGTAAATCCCTCGGGAGCAGTAATGGGACTAGCATGACCATGAGGGTAGGGGGAAGGTAAGAGGAAAAAGGGGGGACTGATCACAATGATTGAAGTCATAACAGCTCCCCTGACCAGGGGGATGAACAATAGAAGCATGGGTACAGGGAGACAGCAGATGGCGGGAGATATGAAAATAATAATAATTTATAATTTCTCAAGGGGTCATGAGGGTGGGAGAGAGGAAAGGCAAAAAGAAAAGCTGATACCAAGGGCTCAAGTGGAAAGAAAATATTTTGAAAATGACGATGGCAACATATGTACAGATATGCTTGAGACAACTTAGGTATGGATTTTATAAGAGCCTCTGATAAAATGATTTCATAAAAGCAAAAAAACCTTTGTGCGGAAACAGAAAGCCTGAACTCACTCCCCCATCCTGGCCCCTGCGCAAGCCCCTGCCCCCGTGTTTTCCCCTGAGAGAGACTCATAGAGGGCAAGCAGCAGTCATAATCATTTCCGATCAGAAAGTAAATTTGCAAACCTTTGTAATGTGCCTATCTTTTTTCATTCGAAAAACACATAGCCCGTAGTCTTTCAATCCTCTGCAATGTTTTGTTTCACTTTGCAGATATTAAAGAAATGGGATTGTTACCAATAGAAGAGGAAGAGTGGCTTCTTGTGTAAGCCCCGGGAGTGCGGTGCTTGTGCGTGCATGCATTTACTGCCATTAATGATAATCGCAGTTCGAGGCATAATGGGTGTTCTTGTAAATCTACCCAGAGGATAATATACCCCTTAATTTAAAAATGGCTGATAAAGTGTGAATACAGGCCTCTCGTCTTTGCCACTTCTCATTTCTATTAGGAAAGGAATCACATAACATTTTAAGGCTCTGAACTAATTAACTGAGCCTATGAATCTGGAGGGCACATGCTTTGTGCACCAGGGGTCGCGCCTGAGTTTACCTTCAGAGAAGGCTGGCGGACTGAGGCTGGCGACTCAGGGAGGTGATTGGAACTTCAAGGTGCTGGCTCTGACTGGAGGGCCTGGTCTGCCTATCTGGTAGCAAAGGAAAGGAATCACTCGGTCAGTAGGGCCAAGGGAAGGAAGGTAAACAAGAGAACAAGAGAAAATGAGAATCAGTCCTTTCCAAGACTGATGGTGCCTACGGCATTGCCTGGGAAACACAAGTTCCTTCTGAGCTACCCCGGAACAGGCTGGTGATGCCGACGCTCCTCGGCAAATTTGGAGCAGAGTGGACGTGGTTCGGCCACCAAAACCAAACCCGAACGGAAGCCACTGCGTGGAGGCACCCGCCAGCCCGCCCCTTCTCCAACAGAGCTGCTGGTGATGTCCAACAAATGGGAGGGAAGACATTTTCTTTTTCTTTTTTGTTTTTTTTTGGCATCACTGCCCTCAGGTGGTGGGAGTAGGAGGCCCAGCCTTTGCTCTGTGCAGCTGGAATTGAACCTCCATCCCAGTGGGCCGCAGTCCCGTGCACAACCACTACGCCACCGGGGCTCAGCCCGGAAGACATTTTCATAGAATAGAAGCAAATGAAAGATACATGGTTGGTGTGAAAGTTTTGGTCCTCCTGCCAAAATAAAGGCTGCCGGTTCAAAGCCAATCAGAGGAACCCTGATAGAAAGATCTGGTGACTTAATTCTACCATGTCAAGTAAGAACAAACAAACTAATGAATACACTCCTGAGGAATACTTCTGCTCTAGCACACGGGGATGGGCCAAGAGTTAGAACTGACCAGACTGCAACAGATCTGTTTGTTTGTTTGTTTTGTTGTAATATATATGCTTCCTATTTGCTATATTGTTTTGTATTTACTACTTACCTCACATGATGTGTACCAGGCCCTTCTGGCTAATGTCGGCATTAGTTGATGTTTGGTCTTCAGATGTGACATCTATAATTAACAAACTAGATAAATATACACTTTGCCATTCTGATATAAGTGGTGTAATTAGATATTCCTGTTTACATTCCTTCCTTAGAGAGATATTCACAATCAGCACGATGATGGTTAAAAACAAAACAAACCAATTCATTTTCAGAATTGAATGGAAGAAACAATGTCTTTAAAAGCCGCTAATTCAAAGCCAAAGAAATTATTTGATTTGAACACTTAGTAAGCACTCGAATTTATGTTCAGTGGAATGGAATGGAATTGGAAAGGCATAGACATCATTTGCACTCAATTCCACGCAGCGCGGTGATTTTCAAATGCCAGCAAGTTAGGAGCTATTCTTTTATTCACAATTTCCATGTGGTTTGCAAAAAAAAAAAAAAAAAAAACCCTTCTGTTCTTTCCTCTCCTGCCCTGTGTAATTAGTTGAAGTTTATATAGTCTTGTTAAGACGGTCTTTTTTGACTCTTTAAATTGCATCAATATAAAGCAGATCAGCTCTTTGGTGGGAAAGGGATTTTTTTTTTTAATTGCATTTTCAAGCAGGCCCCTGAGTAATGAAGGCAGCCACATCCAGAGAGGGGCACAGGCTGCCCTCTGCGGCCGCAGGACTGCACCATTGTCGTTTCCCCAATGCCTTCGTGCCTGGGCCTTTTCCCTCTCCTCTCAACCCCAAGCCCCAACCCAATTTTTCTTCTGTGGCTGTTCCAGATGTTCCCTGGATATTTCTTGATTTTAGGGCAAAAGTAGTCAATCTGGAGCGTTGCCAGTGTGAAGTTGACCCTCTCTGTCCCTGCTGAATAACTCGGTACCTTTACCACTCGTCGTTTAAATCAGGCAACATGTGACTGACTCTAAGGCATGTCTGTAAAAATGTGCGTGGAGCAAGAAGGAGACTAATAATATTGCTGTTTCAAAGTGCAATAAAATGCCCACATCTACCAAGAGTTAGTGGGGGCCCTTGCACATGACAATTAAACATTAACAGGCCCCCGGGCCCTGGGAGCAGGGCCCAGCAACCCTTTGAAGCCCTGTTTGCCAATTAAACACCGTCTGACATTAGCGTCAAGGTGGCAGGGATCCATAGCAGAGATAGGAACGTCAGCCACTTCAGGGGCATTCATTAGCTCCCCAGACATTCCTGGCGTGGCCTGTTTCTTGACTATTGCCAAATCCACACCCTGCTTGGGAACTCAGGGGCTCTGAGAAAGTTTACTCAGATAAGCTTATTATGGAAATAGCACTTTGTCACCATTTACGACTCACTCCTTGTTCAATGATCTTTTATCTGTTTCGGAGTATTTGCCATCTCTCCCAAGGATGAAGCCATAGCACTGAAAGTCCCTGTGGAGCCTCTGGGGGAGGTGAGGTACACTGGGCTTGCCTTCCTGCCTCCAGAATTTAGGAAACTGCTGAGAGACTTGTAGTAAAAGTTCTCTTTCGGTTTTCTAATCTCAACAGAAAACTAGAAGCACTCCACTAGAAGCAGAGACCTAGTCGCTCTGTAGCCCCAACACACACACACACACACACACACACACACACACACACACACACCAATCACTGCATCATCTTGCTCAGGCAGTACAGCTCATGGTGTCAAACCGTGCACCTTCCAGTTAGCGGCCCAATGCCTATCCCACAAGGCCATCAGAGCTCCTGCAGTCCCACTGCTAGTAGAGATCATTAGTTGGATTAATTAGAATTATTAGTTTGATCAGAAAAATGAGCATTTACTGCATGGTTACCAGAAAATCACACCGACTTCCCACCACCCTGTACCTGTATGAGTTGCTCCCCTCCACACTGATCCATAGCTAAGAAACTCCAAAAACAAAAAAAAAAATTCATTCCCAATGAACCTATTCCAACACAGAGCAGTCTGAAGAGACAGGGAAGAATTACCCCTGTGGGTTTCTGAGACTTCAACTCTTCACAGGAGTAGAAAGTCTCCTCTTCCTCCCATGGAGCATCTGCTGGTTTCAAAGTGCTAACTCTGCAGGTCGGAGCCCAACACAAAACCACGACACCATCAGAGCTCCCTGAGGAACTGGCATACCCCAAATCAAACCCGCTGCCATCAGTTGATATTGACACATAGAGCCCCTACTCAGGTTTCTGATTCTGGGAGTCTTCAGAGAAGCAGACGGCCTTGCCTTTCCACCCTAGCAATGGATGGCGGGTTGGAAACGTAGTCCAACCTCGTGGTTAGTAATCCTATCCACAACACCACCAGATCTCCTTAATTGAGGTCCCTGCGTGACACAATGTGGTCTATGTTCCACCAGGAACCTACAGGTTCACAGTTCAAGCCTCACCAAAGGAGCCATGTGAGAAAGGCTTGGCAATCTGCTTCCTTAATGGTTATAACCAAGAAAACCCTACATATGAACACTGTTATGAATTGTAAGAGCTCACCATATGTCACACATGATCTGAGAGCAACTGAGGTTTGTTTTGTAACTCAAGATCCTTAATCAGATCACTATCTATTCAGACTTACATCCCCTCCCAGGCCTGCCCCCATGAAGTGATTCCTGAAGACATGGGTGCCATAGCAAAACACAGGGAAGAAAGCAGATGCTGTCCAAGAAGTGGAAAGACCAGCATCTGGTGTTGGAAAACCTTATCTTCAAACAAGTGACCATCTTAGTGAGGCAGCAGCTTTGTCCACAGGGATGAAGCTCACAAACCAGCGTAACAAAAGAATTCTAAACTATAAAAACCAAACCTGGAGGAGACACAATATTAACACCTAAATTCTGAACACCCAGTTTGCAAAAGGGGATGGATGACAGTGAAAGCCCAATGCCCATTTGCCAGCTCCACCAGGTAGATTGAACCTCAGGTGAATCTGAGTGTGGAGCAGGAGGAAAGGTCTGATCATCAGACAGATTTCTTTGTAGGGTGGATCGGTGCAGCTGTAGACAGGTCAAAATGTGATAACTTGTCATTTGATTGCTCTCTTGATCCAAATATATATCATTGTTCTAGTTTTCAGTATCTTCTGCTTTGTTTTCAGTTGCGACTTTTCTCTGTTTCATTGTTATTGAGCTGTTTTTGTTTTTTTGATTTTGTATATAGTTGTGTACATGAAACTCAGGATAGATGAACCGATAGAGACAATGTATGGTAGCTAGGTTTAGGGATAGGAGGATTGTCTCTCTCTTGCCTACCAGGGCCCCTCATAGAGGAGGTTGGAAAGAAATCAGGCAGCCATTAGACACCTATGGAAAGACACCCCCACCCCCACCCCAAACTGAGCGTGTTCAAGCTCAAGCCCTCAGCCAAGTGGGAGGAATGCCCAGGTACTAAAGCTAGACACAGGCTCACGACATCACACAGGCAGACCTAACTCAGTCCACTCCGGGCTTGCTTAAGGCCCACAGCCTCTTGGCCCACATGCTCTTAGTCTCTAGTGTTCTTGGGGTTCTGACTTCCCAGGATCCCTCAGACACCCCTCCCCACATGCAGTTCTTCACATGTGGGTGCTCTTGTCCACATGGTTGTTCATACCCAATTGTGAACCCCAGTGTGACTTCTGCATGGCTTGGCATGCTTTCCAGAAAGAGCGTGTACCCATTTGAGACTGTAAAACCTGAAGCTTGTCCTGTCTTTCCTAAAAACTCACTTGAATTACGCAATGTGCTCTGGCGTGAGTTCTTTCAATGTGTGAAGCAAAGAACTCAGGTACAGTCCTCTCCAGAAACCTCACAACAACACTTGGATTCCTCATTTCAAAGGGGCATGACGAGGGAGGTGGGTAGGAGATGGAGAGCTGACAAGGACAAGCAAGAGAACTGTCTTGAAAGTGATAGTCGTGATGTTTACACAACTCAGGAAGGTTCTTGAAGAGCTGACATCTATGGTGAGTGAATGGTTTGTTAATGAAAATGTTAAAAATAAATAAACAAATTCATTTTTAAAGATTTCCTTAGACTGTCTATTGGCGTAATCTATCTTAATCTTATGAAGTGCCACTTATGTATTTTAACGCCTTCAAACTTTGTGATTTCTTGGTGGAGAGCTTGTCTCAGATGTCAGGATACTGGCTGTATTTTAGCTACTGGGTGGCTTTTAAATATGCTCACAATTCTTTGATAATACTCCCATCAAAATTGGAAAACAGCCACCTCCGCTTGAGTGTGGAAGGTCCTTATGATTCACCGCAAACAAACTTCTTCTAACAAATACAATATGGAAACGTGAAAGATTGTCACTTCTAGTAAATACCATTAAAGACATTAGCTCGCTCGCTCTCTCTCTCTCTCTCTCTCTCTCTCTCTCTCTCTCTCTCTCTCTCTCTCGTCACCGCAGGAGAACAGTCCAAAGGTTCTATGAAAAGGCTGATATGGCAAGAAGCTAATCCCTCTTGTCAATAATCAGCAAGAGACTTCTGCCAATAACCATATGAGGTGGTTAGACACAAATCCCCCCGACCTAGTCAAAAATTATGCTACTCATCCCAGGACCGCATGGTTGCAACCCTCGGCTGAACCATAACCACTCACTCTTGAGTGTCTTACCATTTCTTGGAATAATTTTTTAGGCAGAAAACATTACTGACTTACCTGCTTCAACTCATTGCCAAGAACTTCTTCAAAGGTGCTAGGACAGAGAGTCAGAGGGCACGAAATGCATGGGCTTCATCAGGTAATTGTTATATAATATTGGAAACATAACATAATCTTTCTATGGTTGAGATTTCTCTTGAGAATATTGAGCTTTTCCTAAGATCTTATGATGTATATAAGACTCAGGGTGTGGCAGGGAATGTTTTAAGAAATCCAAAGTTCTCTGGTGTCATAATTCTCATTGCCATCCGGAGCTGCAGCTTCTCAAAGTCTCTTGCTTCCATGCCTTTTTGTCATAGCCTCCCGACCCACACAAACTCTGCAAACCCATAAGGCAGAAATAGGGTTCCTCTTCCTTTACTGGAATTTTTGCTCATACCTGAAAGCAGGCTGAGCCATGTTCAGACTGCGGATGTTAGGTGTCATCAGGTTTCTTTTGACCCATAGCAACCCTTAGCTCCACATAGCGAAGCATGCCCAGTCCTGTGCTATCCTCACTACTGTTCCCGTTTGAACTCATTGTCACAACTCCAGTGCCACCCATCTCCTGGAGAGCCTTCTTCTTTTGTGCTGCCTCTCTACTTTACCAAACATGATGTTCTTCTCCACAGACAACATATCCAAAGTAAGATGAAGTGCCATCATCCTTGCCGCTAATGAACATGTTGGCCTCACTTCTTCCAAGACAGATTGGTGTGTAATTTTAGCAATCTGTATTCTTCTTCAGCATCTCTATTCAAATGCATCAATTCTTCAGCTGTCTTCCTTAGTCTAATTCAACTTTCGCATGTATACAAGGCAATTGAAAATACCATGATTGGAGTCAGGTTCACCTTAACCCTTAAAGTAACATCCTTAACTTTCATTATTCTGAAGAAAGCTTGTACAGCAGATTTACTTAATGCAGCACAACTCTTGACTTCTTAACTGCTGCTTTCATGATCATGGATTATGGATCCAAGCAAGACAGAATCCTTGACAAAGTCAATCTTTTCTTCATTTATCCTGACGTTATCTATTTGACCAGGTATAAAGATTTGGGTTTTCTTTACATTGAACTGTAATCCATATTGAAGACTGCAATGCTTAATTTTCACCAGCAAGTACTTCAAGTTCACCTCAATTTCAACAAGCAAGCATCTGCACATCACAGGTTATTAATAAAATTTCCTCCAGTCCTGATGCGACATTCTTCTCCATATAATCCCTCTTAACATTATTTGTCCAGCATATAGAATGAATAAGGATGGTGACAGAAAGCAACCCAGATGGCCATCTTTTCTGATTTTCAATCATGCAGCATTCCCTTGTTCTTTTCCCACAATGGCCTCTTGATCCATGTATAAGTTTTGCCAAAGAATAATAAAGCATTCTGGAGTTACCATTCTTCTCAAAGTTTAACATAATTTGTTATGATCTACTTTTTTAGGTTGAGTTAGCTAGAGTAAAAATCCAGAAGCACTCGTGTATATGTAAGAAAGAGTTTTGCATCAAGAATTACGTATATATCAAGCAAATATTCCAGATCAAGTTTGTAAGTTCAATACTTATCCACAAGTCTGATACTAGTCCATAAATACCTCTTCAGACTCATGTAGCCGCATATAGAATACAGAAAGACCACATGCTTTTGGTGTGAAGTTTGGTGGATCTAATAGCAGTGGCTGCATCACAGGGCTCTGGCAGGTCTCAGAGAGACTCCAGAAGTTCTTCTTGTGACTCAGCAGCAGGAAGGTAAAGGTAGACAGAAGGAGGGAATGTTCCCAGGACCCTCCTTATAAGAAGGCCACACCTACAAGGAGACTTCATCAGGCTGTGACCTGAATGACAGGCTAGACTCCACCCCTTCACTCTATTTATCTAGTTGGTAAGAAATTATGCAATACCACATCTACACAGTTGAAGGCCATGGGATAGTCAGTAAAATATGAGTAAATCTCTTTCTGGTATTCTCTGCTTTGAGTCATTTGACATCAGCAATGATATCCCTTTTTTCATGTCCTCTTCTGCATCAAACTGGTACTTCTGGTGCTCCTCGTCAATGTACTGCTAATGATATTGTTCGGTGATCTTCAGTAAAATTTCACTAGCATATTATAGCAATGATATTGCTTTATAATTTGAGGATTCTTTTGGGTCACCTGTCTTTGGAATGGGTACAAATCTCTTCCAGTTAGTTGGCCATGTAGCTGTCTTTCAAATTTCCTGGCAGACAAAAAGTGCTTCATCAATTTGTCAAAATATTTCAATTAAATTTAGGTGAATTGAAACAACTTATCATTTTAGTCTTATTTGGGGCTAAGCTTTCAATGTAGCTTGGACTTTTTTCTTCCGCACTATTGATTCTTGCTATCTACTATCTCCTGAAAAAATGGGGCAATGTCTTCAGCATAAAGGTTGTAAACTAGTTCTTTTTTGTACAGTGACTCTGTAGTCTTTCCATCTTCTTCTGGTGCTTCCTGAATTCTTCAAAATTTTGCTCATAGAATCCTTCAATAATGTATTTCATGTTGATAGTGAAGAATGATCGACAGCATACGGTATTGGTTACAGCTAGAAAGACTGCAGCAATTAGGTTCACATAGGAGGAGGGGAACACACTCTTCTTTGTGAAAAAAAAAAAAGGACACTGACCAATTGACAGTGATCCTTTGAGTGAAAACAAAAAATGGCTAGTCCCTTACCACTGATGGTCTTTTATATTTGTTAGATATGCTTTTGTTGGTATGTGCTGTTGAATCAATTCTGAGGCATAACAACCCTATGTACATCAACGCAAAACTCTGCCTAGCCCTACAGCTTCCCCATGGATCATATCTTATCCTATGATCATATCTGATCATATCTTAGCAGCCACAGAGTCTATCCATCCCAGAGAGGGCATTCTTTTGTTTTGCTTTTCCAAGGATGATGTCCTTCTCTAGGGACCAGTCCCTCCTAAAAACGTATCAATAATATGAGAAACAAATCCTTGCCACCCTTACTTCTAAAGAGAATTCTGGTTGCATTTCTTCCAAAACAGAATTGTTTGTCCTTCTAAAAGCCTGTGATATATTCGATCTTCTTCAACAACAATTCATATTCATCGATTCTTCTTCAGCCTTCCTTTCTTTCCAGCATTTTTATGCACAGGGGCTATAGAAAATACCATGACTTCAGAGAGGCACACCTTATTCTTCAAAGTGGCACCTGTGTTCATTCACACTTCTAAAAAGGTATTTCAAAGAAGAATTCAAGGCAATATGTCATTTTGCTTCTTTACTTCTGCTTCCTTGTGCATCTAAGTAAAATGAAATCCTTGACAATTTCAATAGATTTTCCAGTTATCATAATGTTACTTAGTGGTGCTCTTAGAAGAATTTTTGTTTCCATTACATTGAGGTAATTCATACCAAAGGTTGTAGATTTTGGTCTTCATCAGTAAGTGCTTAAAGTCACCTTCAAAAAGTGACAATATATTACGTGCACATCAAAGACTGTTAATGAGTCTTCCTTCTGTATTGATGCTGCATTTTTTGCTCATTTGGTCAAGCATGTTGGATCATTTGTTACGCATACAGACTTAATTTTTGTCAATATATAATCCCTATAATACTCAGCCCTACCTTTAATTAGAAGCTTAGATACAGAACCCAGAAACAGATAAGCACCCAATATTTGCACTCAAGAAATACCTGAAGAATGCATGTCAAGAATCACTGGGATGCTTCAGACAAGAAACTTTCAGCTTCTACAATCTACACCTGTGGTCCAGCTTCCCACCTGACTGTACTTTGCAGGAAAATTAATCCTTCTCAAATTAGATGTTCTTCAATTTTTGCCTGTGTTTAGAATATCCTCATCCTATTATAATTAATCAAATAATATCTAGGAGGTACTTACTGTACTCGATTGCCTACCACACAATATCACTATGGTCCATTCTTCCAATAGAACAGAAATCGTTTTCAGAAAATGCTCCCCTTGTAAGTTTCTGAATGTGGCCTATGAACAACCTGTGATTTGCAGGTCATACAACCTCCGCTTTTTGGAAGTAAGGAGAACTGGAAGCACTTGCTCATGAAGGTAAAGGATTGCAGCCTTCAGTAGGGATTACAGTGCCATGTAAAGAAGACCAAATCCCCACAACTGGTCCAAGAGTTATGATAAATGAAACAAATATTGAAATTTTTGATGATTTTGACTTATTTAGATCCACAATCAATGTTCATAGGCACATAAATCAAGCAATAAAACTATGAGTTGCATTAGATAAATCTGCTGCACAAGAACTCATTAGAGTGTTGAAAAGCAAGGATGCTACTTTGAGTACAATGTGTGCCTGACTCAAGCCATGCTATTCTCCATTGGCTCATAGCATGTGAAAGTTGGACACTGAATAAGGAAGTTGACTGAAGAGTAGATAGATGATTGATAGATAGAGAGATAGAGAGAGAGAGAGATAGACAGATGAGAGATAGATGAATTGTGGTGCTGAGAAAGAATACTGAGAGTACTCTCGACTGCTAAACCAACAAATCATCTGTCTAGGAAGACGTGAGGCCATAGTGTTCTTTAGAGCAACCATGATGACACTTCATCTTTCATACTTTGGACATATTGTCTGAAGAGATCAGTCTGGAAAGGAAGACATCATGCTTAGTAGCATAGAGGGGCAGCAAAAAGGAAGGCCCTCAAGGAGATGGACTGACATTGTGGCTGCAACAATGGGATCAATTTAGAAACAACTGTGACATGGCTCATAACTGGGCGATGTGTCATTCCTTTGTACATAAAATACTGTGGATTGAAATCAACTTGATGGCACTGACCAACAGCAACAAACTCACTACACTTCCAAACTCTAGGCATAAATCTGGGTTGCTATGATCCCATCAGGGTGTCGCTCCCCTTTCTGGGCAGTGATTGGCTTAGTATTGGGCATGTGATTCAATTCTGGCCAACGAGCTCTGAAAGAAAATCTTCGGGGGGAACTCTGGAAGAACTGCTTTGCACTTTGAAAAGAGTAGTCAAGAAAGAGAACTCCCTGTTCTTCCCCTTAGTTTTTACCCTTACTAGATTTAGCTTCAGGAACTCTATCATCCTTTGACATTTCAAAAGAGGTCAAAAGTGAAATGAACTACCCAGAATTGATGATGGGGTCTTGACCAACTGCACCAAGAACTCACTCGCCTTATCAATTCTTTATTATAAGGGAGGACTGATTTACTGTCCCATCCAATTTGAGCCACAATTATCTGCTATCTCTAAACCTCTCCTCCACCAAGATATCTTCAATGACTTACTCTAGGACGGGCTTCACTTTAGCACTCCTCTAGTAAACACTGGGCTGGCAGCCTCTTTTGTATTCAGTGCCTCACATATCATCCAGTCATTACTTTAGGGTACCATACACACACCACCACCACTACTCACCATTACCCACTGTTACCTTGTACCAGACAGTTCTCCTTCAAGAAAATTGTGCAGTACATGAATCACTGTATTTTCCATACCAACATAAACTCTGATGTTGAATAACTCTAGTGGCGCTCAAAAATTTCTGCAGAATCTTCCTTTAAGTCAGTAAATACTTACTGGCATTGTGGATCTGTCATGTCAGAAGACCACTCAAATGATTCCTCACATAATCAGTAAAGTTTATTCTAAAATTCGGTTTCTTGCTATTCACAGAAGGATCCAGCATTTTTCTTTTATGTTTTTTCTGCTACAAGATGACTACTAGCTCAAAGGCATAGAATTAGCAGGAATTTGAGTTGAATCTTTTGTTTTGAGGATGCCGAATAAATGGTGTACTGAAACTACCATATACTATTTTAATGCCCTCCTTGCTTCCTATAACACATTAACATGTGTTAATTTGATAAGCATGGTTCTGCTGCAGTGAGTGAATATTATGGAATAGTTTCCCTCTCACCAACCCCATTCTTTGTGTAAGCAGCATCTAGCCACTTAAAAATTGAATCTGAACAAGTCAACAAATTATGTATTGTGGTTCCTAGCTGGCCTATATTTGTATAATTTCCTTTTCTCAACAGTGTTTTAAATTCTATTCCATTGGCTAACCTAATTACACCATCAATGCAGAGTGGTTGCTCATTGGGAGGCTAACCACTAGGTTAACAATTCAAGACCAGGAGCCGGCTTCAGAGGGAAAATAAATGACCTTCTACTCCTATGAAGATGTTCAGGCCCAGAAACTCATAGTGGCAGTTCTAGCACTACCCAGTGAGGTCCCTAGAAGTCCTCGAAGTCCTCAGTGACTTAATGGCAGTGGAAGCAATGACCCATGGGTGTGATTGATAATATTCTCTAACATAAAATGACACTCATGTCTTTACGGTGAACAAAAGATGCATATTATCCATAGGTGTATGAATAGATTTTGGTTTCTAGTTAATTCCAGCTCTAATCAAAAAGCAATTAGTTCTTATGACTTGATGATACCCATCTATCAGAAATAATGGTGTCAGGGTTCTTAAAGATTTGCTTAAGCAGACATCTAAGCAAGGCATAAACTAATTCCACATAGAAGAAACACACTAGCCTGTGTGATCCAAGGATTATAAATGTAATACCATTCAATTTAAAAGGAGAGAGGGGATCAGAGTTTAAATTGTAAACACCTGGATTTCAGAAAGCTATGGATGACAGTGGAACCCCAAAATTCATTTGTAGGTTCCACACCTGGATTTAGCCTCTAAGGAATCACCCCTGATCATAATTGAAGAATGTGACTAATGCAGCTATCAGAGAGAGAGCATTGTAGAGTGGATTGTAGCAGACATAATTAGGTCAAAATGTAGAATCTCATTAATTGGTCTCTCTTTAGACCCATTTTAAAGTTTTTTAACTTAAAAAAAGTGAAGGGAAAGTAGATGTGTGAAATATACGTGGATTAAGGCCCTGGGGGATCCTTTATGACCTAGGATGAACAAGGGATGTGAATAGCTTCACAAACATGCAGAATGCATTAGAAAGTAGATCGTTGTTGTGTCAGAGCAGGTAAACTACAGAAACAAATACATAGACTCGCATATGGATATAGGGGAATGGTTTATATACAAAAGGAATGGAGCATTGAGAAAGCATCCCAACCCAGTCCAGTTCAAAGCCACAAGTCCGATATTAGCTCATATGTCGGATACTGGTCTATAATGTCTCCCTCTGACTCATGAAGTCACAGGCCAGTGGGTGCAGAGTCCCAGCGCTGGCAGGGGTCCCCTCATGGCTCCTCGCTTCCAGGGTTCAGGGTCCATCAACAACATCCAGTGGTGGTAGAAGTAACTCAGCACTGGCAGGGGTCTCCAGGTGGCCTCTCCAACTTCAGAGATCTGGCTCCATCAGGGCAAGGCCGTGTGGCTTCTCTCGCTCCTCCTTGGACACTGCCATCTTGTCTTGTCCATAGTTCGTTGTCTCTGAGACTAACTCCCAATAACTCAGAAGATAGCTTCTCATCTCCATGAGGGAAATATCACAAGATTTCCCAGAAGTCTCATGAGAAAGCCATGCCCACATGGAGGCCTCATGGACTACTCAATGGCTATCTCCAGATTAACAGGCTAGACTCCACCCCTACATCGCAATCATGAAATTAACATAAGCACATGACTACCACAGTTGTAGATTCAGGTAAGTTAAAAGTTAGCACACTCTCATTTTATTTTCCTTATGATCCATTGAAATTTGTTCTAGTTTGTAACAGTTTCTTTCTACTATCTTCTTCATTACAGGTGCATCTCTTTTACTCTGTTATACTTCTTATGTTTTTTGTTTTTTTAATACTTTCTGTTTATGAAATCCAGGATAGGAAAATCTATGGGATAGTTACTTGATTAATGGTTTCCCAAGGGTATGGCAAGGGAAGTTGCAAAGAAATGGGGAGCTATTGACACTGAATACAAGAAATGAAGACAATGTTCTGAAACTGATTGTGGTGATGATTGTAGAACTCTTCTTAATTTGATATAACTACTGAGTGGTATGATATATGAAATATAGGTCAACAAAACTGTTGGGAAAAATTTTTCTGTGATATACCCACCACAAAATAATTAAGAATCCAATAGAAAAACACACTTTCTTCTCCAAGTTTCTATTGATTATTTTTCTTAAATATATGAAATGGAAATTATGAAATCTAATTAAATGTGGTAATACCTCCTGGCATAGATCAATGAATACAACAGTTCCATCAAATTGATGAAACATTGATCTTGCATGCTAGGCAGACTTTAGCTACACCAAAGAGGCAGCAACCAAGGAAGAATACCTTGCTCTTTGATAAGAAGAGCATTAAAAATAATTTTATTGGGTGCTCATACAACTCTTATCACAATCCACACATACATGAATTGTGCTAAGTTTATTTGTACATCTGTTCCCATCATCATTCTCAAAACATTTGCTTTCTACTTGAGTCTTTAGTATCAGTTCCTTATTTTTCCCCACCTTCCCCACTACCCCTCCCTCATGAACCCTTGATAATTTATAAATAATTATTATTTTGTCATACCTGGCACTGTCTGACATCTCCCTTTACTTGCATTTAGTTGTATTGAATAGTTACAGTTTTTATAGAAAACATTAAAGCCTGATGCTTGTCCTTACCTTTATTCTTTATTATTTCAAGTGAAAGCCTAACTCTGCAATGGCCATGTACTTCAATACAACATTTATAATGTGCAAAAACAAATGTCCTTTTCTCTATAGGGTCAAAATGGGAAAAGGTCATTGTTTTTCTGTAGTGAAGTCTTGTACTTTACCTTTTATTCTCCAAAATAGACAATTTTCTTGAACACGAAAAGTCAAAAGGATGGTTGATGGATGAAATATATCACTATGGACGAGACCTGGTGTAGTTTGTCAATAGATATAGCATCTATAGAGTGAAAACTACTAGGAAGCTCCATTTTTGCTTAAATTGAAATTAGAAGCTACTGTTCGTATTAAATTCTGGATCAATGTTTTTAATTTCTTTCCCTCTTTACTACAAAGCAGAATCAAATTACATTACTTTAAAAGAAATGACTTAATTTGTTATGGTTAAGAAAACCAAGCTGGAGAGCATGACTGAAATTTAGCCTTTATTCTCAGAAAATCATATTTTTCACAGATTGAAACAGAAGTCTCACTGGAAAATTGAATTGGTCCTAAAGAGGATTAGGCAAGGAGGTGGAGCTTACATTGCTCATGACTGTGGTTCTTCACAGACTTAAAGGTCCCAGGAGACTGATAATTCTGACTGCACACCACATATTTCATGACACCCCAAGCACAAATGCTCCAGAAAGGACTGTGTGTCCAGTGATGTTGCTCTGTACCTGTAATACTCTTTCACAATTCACATGTGACATTATTATTTTATCACCGTGTTTAATAAATTTAGAAATTTCAGATCTCATAGGAAATTGAAACAAAATTAGAAATATCCTGAAATATGCATAATCATTAGATGTTTCTCTAGCCATATTACTCTGAATGTTATTATGAGACTGAAGTAGTCACTGTAGGCAGAGAAGAGGAGAAAATGTATTAGGATTGCTTCCCATTGAATAGCATTTAAATATACCAAAGATTCCCCCAATGACTGTGTATGCCAATATCTTTCTCAATCTGTTGTTCTAGGGGCTACTTCACAAAACCTAAAGAATACAAAACTTTTAACAACATACCAGACAAAAATATTTGGGGGGCCTGAAGTGTTAAAATATGTATTCAATTTAGAGATTTGACACACTTTATCACCAAATTAGGTAAGATCTACAGCTGAGAAAGAATATTATAAAACCTTTGTATTGAAAAACAAAACCAAAAAAACCCTTTGTTTTGTGGTATTCTATTTGTATGGAAAACTCTTGGAGTAAAACTTTAACTTTCTAATTGATATCAGTTCATGAATGAGTCCAACAAGTTTAAGTTTCTAGTACAAAATGTAAATCTTAAATCATTAATCTATTTAAGGCAATATAACTCTGAGCAACATTCATGGTTCATAGGAAAAAACAAAAGTCATAAAGCGAAGCCTAATGCCATTTGTCATTGAAACCATCTCTTTGCCTGAGGGTTATAATGATACTAATTTCATCTGCTTTAACGTCAAAGGTTTTCTTTTCTATTTAAATGTCAGATGAATCTTACCCTAGTATTATATTTAACTTTTATAAAAATTATCGGAGTGTTAGAATATATAGCATCCCTAAGGAAAATGTATTCCATTTCATTCTTACTGAAAAATGACAATTTTTGAAAAGCAAACATTGAAACAGGCTTTATCATCCTAGTAAATTTCCACATAATTTTGTCATGTTTTTAAAATATTATTGAAATATTTGACATCAGAATGATCATTAGAAGCAAGGATGCTGAGATTTCATCTTCCCTCCTTTAGTATATGATATCAAAAGGATGTGTTCCCAAGAAAGGATCATCATGCTTGAGAGAGTTCAGTGAAAAAGAAGACATTAAAAAAGATGAATTCGCACAGTGGGCTCAAATATGGAAATTACTGTGAGGATGGTGCAGAACCAGACAATGCTTTATTCTGCCTTCCATGGGATACTATATGATGGAAGAGATTCCATGGAACCTAACAGGAAAAACATTATATTTCTATGAAAATCATTTTCTAAAAACTGGACATTTTTATGTATGCAATCTCTACTTTGAGAAATATAATTTTTTCTTTCTCTTCTTTTTTGTATTAGTTTGCTTTTTAAGATTTTAAATTCTGTTTAGGATATTATCAGATGGTTTATATTATTTTGGCTGTTATGAGCACATTGATTTTCACTGTGTACTTATTAGAAGTTTCCAACTCACTTGTGACTCGTAATGACCCTACATCGAATAGAACAAAACAAAGCCTGGTCCTGCCACCTCCTTACAATCGGTGTTTTATTTGAAGGACGGGAATAACCTGGTTAATAGACAGAGAGAATTGGACAGATGGCTTTGGTAAATTAGAATACACAGCTGATTTGGACAAGAATAATTTTGTCACCTGATCTTCCTTTTGATATACTTTGTGCCTGATTTAGTTTTTAATGTTTCCTGTGGGTTTTTCCCCCCATATTGGGATTTGTCTCTGTTGTCATTTGTCATTGTTGGTAGACTTCTTGATTCTATTATGGGTTTTCATACCTTTTCAGTATTTGAAACCCAGGATAGGTGATTCTGTATAGACAACAACTAGAACAAAGTTTCCCAGGAAGTACTGTAAGCAAAGGGGGGGGAGGGGAGTGGATATCAAGGGGGTCAAGAAGGAAGAAAATGTTTTGGAACATATTGTGGTAGTGATTGCACAACACTGCTTGACATGATTGGACCATTGAATGGCATGATGTCTGAATTGTCTCCCCATAAAATGGTTTGGGAAGAAAAAGAAAGCAAACTAAAGGATAGTGGAACAGAATATATAAAACTCTGGAGGAAACAACTGCCAACCAAGAATCTTCAAAAACTGCTAGTGAGTCAGTGAGGACTCATTCTGACCCTGTAGGACAGAGTAAAACTGCCTCAGTGGGAGTCTGAGACTGTAGTTCTTTACAGGATTAGAAATGCCTCCTATAGGGGGGGCTGGTGTTTTCCTATCAAATACAAGAGAGGGAAAAAGCACAGTTCCCAATAAGGAGAAACTAAAAGAGTTTATTAAAATAAGATCAATTTTAGAATAAATACAAGAGAAGTACTTTGGACAAAGGATCAACAACAGCAGAAATCAACATAGATCAACATATGAGACATGACCACCTAGAAATCGACCCATTTAAATTAGTACTCATATTAAAACAAACTTATAAGATCAAAAATAAAGATTCAAAAATATTTTTGTGCAATGACAATTTCAAAGTAAACAGAAGAAATAGTGGAGCTATAAATCATATGAATAGAAAGGAAATTAAATAGTTTTCAAGAGAAAGCAGACTGTTTTATACTTGGGAAGAAGAATGTATATCTAAGAAAGAAAATGGAAACTTCATCAAAATAAAAGTGTTCAGCCATACAGTCTTAATAAATAGTAAGATAACATCTAAGAAAAATATGGAAAGAGATATAACAAACAAAAAATTAATCAAGCAAAGAAAATTATGAGGAAGAAAGAAACTAATAATGCTTCAATAAACACACACAGCACACTGGCAGCAATAGGTTTATAGCTATCATTAATGATACTGAATATAAATGTGTAAAACATACCAGTTGATACAAAAAGTAGCAGAACTGATAAAAGAAACAGGCTCCATAAATAAACACACTTATAACAAAACCACCTTAGCTACAAAGATAAAAATATAGTAAAATCCAAAAGATGAAAAAAACATATTGAACTAATGGCATTCAAACAAGAAGAGTGGAAATATTGATCTCAGATAAAATAGACTTCCAGGAAAAATCCATTGTAGAGATCAAAGTAGGACACTAGATAATGAATAAAGGGGAAGGGGGTGTGTGGAGATATGACCATAATGAATATCTACCTATCCAATGAAAGACACTCCAATTACATAAACTCTTACAGAATTAAAGAGAAAATGAACAGTATTACAATAATAGTATAGGGTTTCCATATACACTATCAAGGAAGAACAGATGAGAAACTCAATAAATACAGTCAAAATAAACACCAACATAAATCAACTAGAACTCAAAGATATATACTAAACAATTCACCCCAAAATGAAAAACATACATCTTTTATACTATACATGGAACATTCTTCAGAAAAAACGTGTCAAGACACAGAGCAAGCCATAATGAAATAAAAACTTTGACATATCATGACCATTCCCTGGGATCACACTGCTATAAAATAAAAATAGATCAAAGAAATAAATCAAATGTATGGAAATTGAACAACATCCTTATTATAAGTCAGTAGATTATTAAGAAAATAAAGAATGAAATGTTAAAATTTCTTGACTCAGAAAGAACAAAAATGCAACATGGCAAAACCTGTGGAACAGAACAAAATTAATACTCAGAGGTCAATTTATTGAAATAAAAACAAATATATATTTTTTTAAAATCAATAGCTTATCCCCACATTTTCAACAATTAGAAAAAGAGCAACTAACTAAATTTGAGCCCACTGGAAGAAAAGAAACAATAAATATTAGAGATGAATGGAATGAATCCCAAAACAGCAAAACAGTAGAAAGACTCAATAAGACAATAAAATTGCTTCTTTGTAAAGATTTTCAATTATTGGCAAACCACTGACAAACTTACCAAATGAAAAATAAGTAGAATACCACAAATAAGAAAAACCATAAATGACACCACATCAGAGTTAGCTGAAATTAAAAAATTTAAAAAGATTTACCAACTACTGTACTGGCACAAAATTGAAAACCTAAAAGAAATGGGAAAATTTCTAGAAACACACTATATACTTTATTTAGTGCATATAGATGTAGAAAATCTCAACAGATCCATAAAAAATGAAAAGAGATTAGATCACTAAAAAATTCTCATAACAACAACAAAATCCAGGACCAAGCAGCATCATCAGGACTAGGTAATGTTTCATTCTGTTGTGCATAGGGTTATTGGGACTTGATGGCACATATCAACACACAACACCATTTGCACAAAACCAGTGACCAACATTTTACTCATGGGAAGAAATTGAAAACATTGCCCTGTGAATAAGAACCCAACTTTTCATGATCTCTTATTCAATTTTTCTGGATGTCTTGGTCAAAGCAATGAGACAATGAAAAGGAATTCAAATTCACAAAGAAGAAGTAAACCTCTATTGCAGATTATATGATTTTATTTGTAGAAAAGTCTAGACTTGACAAGAAATTGGTTGCAAGTATTTGAAAGATTTGTCAATATAGCAGAGTATAAGACCAACATAGAAAGTTCAATTGAATTCCTGTCCACTAACAAAATAGCTCTGAGAAGGAAACCAAGAAAGCAATATCATTGACAACAGACACCCAAATCATGAAATGTTTAGTGATAAGCCTGTGCAGGAAAATAAAAGACTTGTTCAAAGAAAATTACAAAACAATATTACAAGAGACCAAGGAGATAAACATAATTTGAATAATATACCATGTTCATGGATAGGAAGACTTAAATTATGAAAAATATCAATGCTACCTAAAGCATTATCTATAGATATAATGTAAATCTGATATATATCCCATGGTGATTTAAAGAGATGAATATTGTAACCAGTAGCTTACTATGTGTGTTTACTTCTCCAGAGAAGCAAAACCAGTGACACTTGTGTATGTGTCTATATAGACAGCAATGTATATGAAGAAATGGCTAATGAAGTTGCAGAAATAGGTGAGCCCAGTGCGGTTCAAGTCCATGGGTCAGATATAAGCAGGAAGCTTCTTCTGACTCCTGTAGATGCAGGGGCATATGAACAAGAAACAGGAAGATGAAGCAGAAAGGACATAGGTTGGTGGATGATCACCTGAATGAATCTAAGGTCGACAGTCAACTGATTGTTCCTGGAATTGGTAAGAAATATAACAGGAGGTGACAGACATAAAGAAGGATGAAAAAAATCACATAACTTCCACACACTGTCAATTTAGAGTTATTGGGCCACACTCAGAAGAAAAGCTCCCCCAGTGGTATCAAAACTGATCTGACTTAGGAAGTCTGTTCTTACCACATCGCCATCTGTCTATTGGTTTGTCATGTTGTGGTGTCTTTTCTTATTGCTGTGATTCTGGAAGAAATATCATTAGCACGTCAAAAATCAGCAGTCACCCCAATTAAACTGCTTTTTAGCATCCCCCAGGCTAAGAGTCGGCTATGAAGGTTTAGGTTGTCTATTTTAAAGAAAACCTTATTAAAATCAGCAGGACACTCAGATACTGAAAAACTCATGAACAGCAACAGGGAATTGTCAGAAATAGTGCCAGAAGATGAGCCTGTCAATAAAAACTGACCGAGGAAGAGCTTCCTTCTCAAAGAAGAGACAAACATAATGAGGTGAATGAAATAAATCCTTCAGGAATAAAGGTTTCAGGACCACTGTTAGCTGATGGGGCAAAATTGAAAAATGAGAAGAAAGAGCTACAAGCATCTATGAATACTTAGAAATTGGCATGTGAGAAATATGCATACGGAAAAATTGGAAGGCATCAAAACTGAAATCGAAAGCATAGATTCAAGGAATGCTGAAGTCATAAGTGATCTGACATGGACTGTTATTGGACATTTAAAATTAGATAGTCATATGACTTGCTATGCCAGGAATGATGTATTTAAGAGTAATGGCCTGGCATTCATTCTCAAAAAAGGATTGCAAATTCTATCTTGAAGTACCATGCTGTCTATTATAGGTTAATGTCTCTTGGTATACTAGGAAATCCAGTCAATAAAACTATTAGTCAAATTTATGCACCAAATATTAAAATTAGTGATGAGGAAATTGAAGTATTTTATCATCTTCAGAATGAAATCAATCAAACATGCAATCAGTATGTATTCATAATTATAGGCAATTGGTGTGCAAAATTTGGAAGCAAAGGAAAATGAAGAGTAGTTGGGAAAATGGCATTGTGCTAGAAATGAAGCTGGAAAATGAATGATAGATATTTGCAAGAGCAAGTACTTCTTCATTCCAATTATTTTTTTTCAATAACACGGAAGGTGAATATAAATATAATTTACACAAAAATCAAATGAACTATTTCAATGAGAAGAAACAGGTAAAAGAAGAGCAGGGGCTATTTTTGGAACAGAACATTAATTGCTCATATTTGAGTTCACTTGAAGCTGAAGAAAATTTTAAAAAGTCTACAAGAGCCATAATTGAATCATGAAACTATCCCTCTGGAATTTAAAGAACATCTCAAGACAGATTTACTCTACTGAACACTACTGACAGCAGGTCTGATGAACTGTGAGATTGCACCAAGTACATCACACCCGAAGAAAGAAACAGAGCATTCAAAAAAGAGAAAAGATCAAAATGGATGACAGAAGAGACTCTGAAATGTATTCTTAGTTTTAGAGTAATTAAGGCAAATGGAAGAAACAATGAAGTCAAAGAGCTGAACACAAATTTCAAATGGCAGCTTGAGAAAACAAAATATGGTCTTATACCTAAAGTTAGAATACCGTAAAAGAAGAACACCACATATCTTAATCTGAAAGAACTCAAAAAAAATTTCAAATCTCAAGTTGCAATATTGAAATATTCCTTGGGCAAAATATTGAACAGTGCAGGAAGCAAAAGTTGGTAGAACTAATATATGGAGTTCATGTACCAAGAAACACTAAACAACCTTCATTTAAAGAGGTAGTATATGATCAAGAACCAATGGTACTAAAGGAAGAAGTTCAGGTTTCATGGAAAGCATTACTCGAAACCAAGGCTCCAGGTTTTGGTAGAATACAAACTGAAAAGTTTCAAAAAGCTGATGAAGGACTGGAGGCACTCACTCTTTTATGCCAAGAAATGTGGAAGACAGTTCATTGGCCAACTGTCTGGAAAAGGTTTATATTGCTACCCCTTCCAAAGAAAGAGTACTCAAGAGAAAGCTCAAATTAGAAAGCAATATCATTGACATCACAAGCAAGTAAAATTTTGCTGAAATCATTCTTTAGCAGTTGGAACAACAGTTACAATGGTTCATTGACAGGGAGCTTCCAGAAATTAAGGCCAGCTTTAGAAGAGTACATGGACCAGTGATATCACTGTTATTACAGATAGAACTTGGCTGAAAGCAGGGAATACCAGAAAGATGTTTACTTGTGCTATATGGAATAAATACAGGTATTTGACTGTGTGAACCATAACATATTAGGAATAGCCTTGAGAAGAATGGGAATTCCTGAACATTTAATTTTGTTCATGCAGAACTTGGACATGGATCAATAGACTATTGTCAGGAAAGAACTAGAGAATACAACTTGATTTAAAATCAAGAAAGATATGTTTCAGAAGTGTATCCTCTCACCATATTTATTAAATTTGTATTCTGAACAAAATAATTTAAGTATCTGATCAAAATAATTTAAATAATTAAAATATATGAAGAATACAGCATCAGTAAGGGAGGAAGTCTTGTTAACAATTTGCTTTATACAGATGCCATAGTCTTATTTGTTGAGAGTGAGAAGGACTTGTTGATGAAGATCAAGAATTGCAGCCTTCGGTATGGATTTCAATTTCATGCAAAGAAAATCCAAATCCTCACAATTGGGCTAATAGGTAACAGCATGATAAACAGAGAAAAAATGAGGATGTCAAGAATTTTATCTTGCTTGGATCCACACTCAGTGCTCACGGAAACAGCAGCCAAGATATCAAATGATGCATTGAATTTGGTAAATGCACTGAGCAAGATCTCTTTCTAGGGTTGAACCGTAAGGATATTACTTTGAGGACTAAATTGCACTTGGTGAAAGCAGGGATTTTTTTCAATTGCCTCATATGCAAACATTGGACACTACCAGCAGATCCCTGCAAGAAAGATGGGACTTCTGACTCTCATAAAAAGCTATATAGCCAGGCTGAGCCCCAGTGGCGTAGTGGTTGTGCACAGGACTGCGGTCCACTGGGATGGAGGTTCAATTCCAACAGTGGCTCCACAGGAGCAAAGGCTGAGCCTCCTACGCCCACCACCAGAGGGCAGTGATGCCAACAAAAACAAAAACAAACAAACAAATAAAAAGCTATATAGCCTCTGTGTGGATCAAGTGCCAATAAAACTGCCAAAAAATAAAATAAAAGGAAGACATACCGGACTATTAGAATAAAAGTTACCGCCTCTGAAACTCACAGAGGTAGTGCTGCCTTGTCCTTTATTATAGGACAAGTTGTTATGAGTCGGCATGAACTCACTGGCAAAGTATTAAGGAAAACAGATGCATTTGAATTGTGGGGTTGGGGAAGAATAATGAAAGTAACATGGACTTTCCAGAGAACCAATAAATCTTTCTTGGAAGAAGTGCATCCAGAGTGCCCCTTAGAAGTAAGGATGACAAGACTTCATCGCCCGGACTTTGGGCATGCTATCAGGGAGACCAATCACCACAAAAGGACATCGTGCTTCCTAAAGTGGATGGGTAGCATAAAAGAGGACAATCCTTGAAAAGGTGGGCTGACACAGTGACTGCAACCTGCACTTAACAACAATAGTGAGGATGGTACGGGACCAGAGAGGATCTTGTTCTGTTGTACATGGGTGGCTTGGAGTCAGAATCAACTCCCAGGTACCTAACAACAGTAGCATCATTCTTTCCACAGCTGTGTGGCTGTGTCACAAAGATTCCATCATCAAGTTTACCACGCTATATTAGATCATATCATGGGAGAATCTTGCCTCACCCAGGTTGACCTAAGCCTAACTATCACAATGTGGAAAGAAAAGATACCCAGAATAAGCACAGCACTATTAACGAAGAGTGAAGTAGTAGGCCTCTAACTTTCCAACCTCAAAACCTGCTGCAGAGTCACAAGAGTCAAAATAGCCTTGTAGTGGTACAGATATGGAGCCCCATGGAGTAGAACGTTGATAATAGCAGATGCAGTTAAATTAAAACATATTCTTTATCATTTAGTCTTCCCTTTGACCCACTTTAAACTTGCTTAATTTTTTCATGTGTTCTGCTTTCCATTCAGATTTGTTTTTTATCTGTTTTGTTTTTTCATTGTTCTTATTTGCTCTTTTCTTGTTTTTATTTTATATAATTTTCTGTGTATGAAATCCAGGATAGGTAAAGCTATAGTGATAGCAACTGGATGAAAAATTACCTAGGGGTATACATGGAAGGATGGGGAAATGGGAAGTTCACAACAAAGAGCATGAGGAAAAGGATACTGTTCTGAAATTGATTGTGGTGGTGATTTACAGTGCTTCTTAATATGATTGAACTATTCAATTATATGATATTTTAAGTATATGCCAATAGAACTCTTTTAAAAATACAGACTCCAGAAATAAGTCTATCCAGCTACAGATAATTGATTTTTGACAGATGGACTAAGGGGGACGAAATGATCTCAACAACAAATGGGTGCTAGCAATATTGCTTTTACATTAGCATCTTTTTCATTAGCATTACATTTACATTTTATATTTACAAAATTATATAGGACCTGTACCACATTCCATATACAAAAAGGAGCTTGTGGTGGATTAGCCTCAAATTTAAAGATCACAAATGAAAAAAATAGGGACAAATTTAGAGACCTTAATACATGGCATAAACACACTCTGAAACATAACAGAAAATACACACACAACAGAAGGCATGATAGATGGCCACTTAGTCACTTATGTGCATCAAAAGATTTCACCAAGAAAGCAAAAAGAGAACCCACAGACTGGGGAAATTTTTCAGCAATGATCAATCAGACTAATCTCTGAAGTATATAGAAAACTTCAACATCTCAATGAGAAAAAGAGGAATAGTCAAATAAAAAGTGGGTTAATGGGACTGAAATGCAGTATAACCACTGCAGAAAGCAGTATAGTGTTTTTTCAAACAACTGGAAATAGAAATACCATATAACCAACCCAGCAATTTTTTTATTTGGTAAAAAAAAAATCATAAAGAAATAATAAGCAGGCTAAGCCCCAGTGGCATAGTGGTTGAATGTGGAACTGAAACCCATGGATTTGATGGTTCAAATCCAGCAGCAGCTCTCCAGGAGCAAGGCTGGGTAGCTCCCACCACCACCAGAGGGCAGTGATGCCCCCTAAAAAAAATAAAATAAAATAAAAAAAGATAAGAAATAATGAGCACAACCCAAGCAAATATATACACACCCAAGTTCATCACAGCACTAGTCACAATAGCAAGACTATGCAAATAACCAAAATACCCTGAATGGAATAAACTTTGGCAAGTGCACACAAGAAGGATATGACACATTGCTAAAGAATAATGGTGAATCTATAAGAATATCCTAACATGGATAAATTTGGGAGATGTTATGCTGATTGTAGCCAATCACACAAAGGGACAAATAACATATGAAAGCACAGTTATAAAAAAATTAAGATAAAGTTTTCACACAAAAACAAACAAACCACAACAGATTTGGAAAGCTCACCAGGGGTGGGAAGGGAGAGAAAGGAAAGTGATGGACTTGAGGGTAATCAGGTATTAACTTGAGTGAAAGGGAACAGAGCGTCCTGTGACATGGAGATAGGTAGGAAAGGGGCCGGGGGGGGGGGGTAGAAACAGGGAAGTTTGATAAGATGGTTAAGTGGTTGAATGCAAAAATGATGATCTGACATATACCCCTACACACACCGAATTCACAATGAAATGTTAAAGCAGAAAATTAAACTAGGTTAAAAAAACAGGTAGACTTGTAGTCAGTTACTCATTTTAATAGACAGTTTTTCGTATTAAGAAAAAATTTTGTTTTTTTAAGTTCTTAGATTAATGCTAGGTTTTTTCCTACTGGGGTATACATTGAAATTCTTTCTTGTGTCACTACTTTCAAAACCCTTTCTGTCTAAATCTCCAGTTATAGTGCTTTGTTTTTTTTAAAAAAAATGCATTATCTCATGTATTTCTATTATTAATCTTCTGCCACATCCCTCTGATTTTATGGTCTTTATATTCTCTCACCAGATATTCGATGGAAGTGTCTGGTGGGGTCGAAGGTAGGGAAAACAATAAAGGTGGGGAGGGGATATGATTTTTTCAAAGATAAACTCCCTTTGGGAAGGGTATCAGAAGCACTACTCACCAGAACTTTAGTGTGCACACCCTTAGTGTCCAGGCCTTTATAATCCAGCCATAGGAAAAGCAAAGCAAGTCTTGACCTTCCTTCCAGGACGGCTGTGTTTTTCTCTTTTAGATGACAAAATAATTGCCAGTTGCAAACCATAATTATTAGTTTGCTATCCAATCTTCAAATTGATGTCATTTCCCCCCAAGAGTTTCGTAATAGTACAATTGCCATATTTATGGGCCTGTGTTAGGCAGTATTAGGTGTCATTTATGACACTGAGCTTTTAAGTGATTTCAAGAGCCATGACTTCCTTTCTGGAGTGGAAGTTGAGGCGCGAAGATTGGCTTTCAATGGACCAATAGGTGCTCTCCTACAAACAGACATCGATGAGGCTGAAGAAGAAAGGAAGCAAGGGAAGAGAGAGTTGGAAAATGACATCACAAACAAATGGCTAAATTCTGAATTCTTCACATCAGGAACTCTCTTCTTCAAGGATTATCAAATACTCATTCATGGAAAAATAAATATGCAACCTTTGTCCTGAGATAGGGAATCTGCATCATTAAATCTTACATTGCATCAATATTGTGCCGGCTCTCATCCTTCAGTTACTCTATAAGGAGCACATTGACATTCTGACAGAGGCTGACGAAAGGTTTTAGACTCTTTTATTAGGGTAAAAATGTTATAAAGATCACTACCTGGGAAATGCAGGGAATTGTCCTTATGAACCCCACAGTAGAATTTTCCCTAGTTCTATTATTAGGAATAGTTGCTTTCCCTGGGTGCACAATTGATGAGCTTCCATCCTGTGTGACTGAACTGTGATCACATTGCTCCTTACACTGGTTGCTAGAAGATTCAAAGTCAAATCTACTGTTCAATATAAATGTCTGTGCATGGCACTAGAATATACCACAGGATATTAGAATTGTTCTTCTAATTGTGCAAGGTTTTTTGTGTCAAAATTATGTCTGTGGGTTTTGCCCAAATTTATTCAATTAAATGTTTATGCATAAATTTCCATAGATATTTTTGCAGGATAAATGTCCAGTAGTTAAAAATATAAGTTAAGAATGATCACCCTTGTGCCTCTCTGCTCTACAACTTCAACTGAACCTGGAACATAATTGAAGGCCAGAAATAATTTATCCACACAAACTTATGACTGTTCAGCTTTACTTGCACACTACCAGGTGTGATGCTGAGCACTCCTTACATGACTAGCTCAGAATTTGAAGACAGCACTTATTTGCTGGATGTATATAATGAGCCTAACCCCATGCCTGGCACATCATAGTATTTGACTTTTTTTTGAAAATAAGAGTGGTAATCTTGGCCTCAGAACTGAGGCTTGCACAACCAGTCCTTTCTGGGGAAAAAAAAAAGCAACCTTAGAGATGGAACTGTGAGCACAGCTAACATTCTAAATCCAACAGTGATTTAGTAGTTTGGCCTCTAAAGTTCTTTTTTAGAGTATATATCATTTCTGTTTTATAACTAAATCCTCATGATAATAAAACAGGTGGAGAAAATACTTTTGGACAACTATCATCTTATCTTTCTTTAGCTCCAAATAAAGCAGCTTTATACTTTGGCTTTAAATCATGTTCAAGGTTTCTCTTTGTTGCCAGCATCTACCCATAGACTTCAGGTTAGAGAATAGCACTCTCTAACTGCTTTATGGGTAAGGCACATTGGAGCCTGCTTTTCCATTAATTGGACAAACATTTGTTGACTACCTATTATGTCATTTCAAGTACTCTGAATTGCAAATGAATGCTTATGTTCCCATCATTTTTGTCTTCTGGAAACTTTGGATTTCTGAATACGGATTAGATATTACGATGCTGTTGTTACAAGCTCTTGAGTCATTTCTGACTCTTTGGAACTCTGTGTACAATGGAGGAAAACACTACCCGTTCCTGTGTCCTCTTCATGGTTATTGCTTTGTTTGATCCCATTGTAGCCACCACCATGTCAATCAGTCCATTTCATTAGAAGTTTTCCTCTTTTTTGCAGACTTTTCACTTTATCAAGAATGATGTCCTTCTTCAGAGTTGGGTCTGTTCTGACAATTGACCTGTAGTATCTGATGTTCACTCAAGGACATTTGTATCCTTAGAGGTGGAGGGAAGGTCAGGTTGAAAGGGGAAGCCGATTACAAGAATCTACATATAGCCTCCTATCTGGAGGATAGACAGTGGGGAGTAGGCGAAGGGAGATGGCGAGCAGTGTAGGATATGAAAAGTGATAACAATTTACAAATTATCAAGGGTTTGTGAGGGATGGGGGAGTGGGAAGGGAAGGGAAAAAATGAGGAGCTGACATCAAGGGCTCAAGTAGAGAGCGCATGTTTTGAGAAGGATGATGGCAACAGGGCTATGAAGGTACCTGACACAATAAATGTTCATATGGATTGTGATGTGTTGTGTGAGACCCCAATAAAATGATTTATTAAAAACAAAGTTTGTAGAGTTTCTGAAAGTTGTGAATATGCAGCTACATTGATCTTTACCCATGTACTAATTATATACTGCGACAACTAAATCAACTATGCCATGATTTAAAAGGTATGTGTCATTGTTGCATCATCTCTTCATCCTTATTCCATCTGTATGCTGATTGAATCACAAATCATCAGAGAAGCTGAATTATATGAAGACTAGTATGGCATCAGAATTGGAAGATTTGTTGACAATCTTGGATGTGCAGATGGCATAACCTTGCTTGCTGAAAGTGAGAAGGACTTGGAGAACTTGCAGATGAAGATCAAGGATTGCAGTCTTCTGTATGGATTACAGCTCCACCCAAGAAAGACCAAAGTCCTTCCAACTGGACCAAAAGGTAACATCATGATAAATGGAAAAAAGTCTGAATTGCCAAGGATTTTGATTTGCTTGGCTCCAAAATAGTAAAATGGTAATCAAGAAATCAAAAAGACCAGTTGCATTAAGTAAATCTCCTACCCCAAATTTCTTTAGAGTGTTGAAAAGCTACGATATTACATTGAGGACTAAAAGAGTCTTGAACCAAACCATGGTATTTTCCATTGCCTCATCTGCATGTGAAAATTGGGCATTAAATAAGGTAGACCGAAAAAGAATAAATACATTTGAATTGTGATATGGGGTAAAATATTGAGAATACCATGAACTGCTAAAAGAGCAAATCAGTCTGCCTTGGAAGAATCAAGGCCAGAAAGCTCCAGAGAATGGCAAGAATGGCAAGACTTCATCTTACAGACTTTGGACAGGCTGTCAAGAGAGACACCATGCTTGGTAAAGTGAAGAGCAGAAAAATAAAGGAAGGCCCTAACCAAGATGGATTGACATAGTGGCTACAACAATGGGCTCAGGCATAGGAACAATTGTGAGGGTGATGCAGCACATGAGTAGGAAATATTACATTCTGTTGTGCACAATGTAGCTCTGGGTCTGAACTGAATCAATGGCACTGATAGCAACAACTGTAGAATTAAGCATAAGAATGGATTGGCTCAAGAGCAGGGTGGGGACCTAAGGCTCACTGGTGGGTAATTGGTCACCCCTTTATAGGGAAGCCTCAGGAAGGAGACAGACAGTCAAGGTACAGCCAGGCAGTGATGATGCATACAAGTTCCCTCGAATTCCTGAAGCCTTCCTCCCCACCCCCAACCATCATGGTCCCAACTCTACTAACAAATCCAGATGGACTGGAGAAGGTACACTAGTATTGAGGGGAGCTGGAGATATGGGAAAACCAAAATGGATGGGCCCCTTTGGGCCAA
>PVJH01000783.1:232012-264329 GCA_004026705.1 Nesogale talazaci | reverse complement strand
TAGCAATATGTAAATCAAAACTACAATGAGATACCATTTCATCCCAGTAACAATGGCATTACTGCAAAGTAAACAAATAAACAAAGCCAGAAAAGAACAAATTCTGGCTATGCTGTGGGTAGATCAGAACTTTTATATGCTGCTGGCAGAACTGTAAAATGTGCAGCTCCTATAGAAAACTGTATGATGCTTCCTTAAAAAGCCAGAAATAGAAGTCTCATATGAACCAGCAATCCCACTCATAGGTACTGATCTTAGAGAAATAAGAGTAGGGACATGAATAGTAAACATCCATGTCCATTGTAGCATTAATCACAATTGCCAGAAGATGGAAGAAACTAAATGTCCATCAACAGTGTCAAGATCATGGTACTTATGTCCAATGAACGGTTGTCAGCTGCAAAGAACAAGGAGTGACAAGTTCTCAAGATATATGTGAACGAAACTGAAAGATATAATGCTGAGTGAAATAAATCACAAAAACTCAAGTAATATATGAGAAAACTTTTCAAAAGGGCCAAGAAATGCTTTACACACAGCAAAAAACATTCTTTCGTGGCCCCCAGGAGTCTTGGGAAAGAAGAAGGGAAGAGTCAATAGCAGTCAAGAGTTGTTCTGGTGATGAAAAAGACAGTACACAATGTGGGAGAAGTCAGCACAGCATAACCAAGGCTCAAGAAGACAATGAGAGGTGTGCCAGAATCAAAGAAAGCTATGGCAATAATGCAAAAGTTCAAAAACGCAAAAGGGGTACAGGGAAAAAGCTACTGTATGCCTACATTCCTGGGGTGAGGTCCAGGTAGTATGGTAAGAATCAGACCAAATCCAGGGTTATATATGGTAGCCAACTAAATAGGAGGGGGTGGGGGAAAGACACAGGTAGTGGGAGAACATGGCATTAACCCAGTCACGGGGTATCTCTCCATCAAGAAGGAAGGGCCAGACTTCAAACCTGTGCTCCAAGATGTGAATGCAACATCTTGGCATGGAGCAGGGAACCAATAGAGAAATCAGAGCATCTGGCCCCAATCCCAACTAATTGGACAGTTCCTCCCCCACCCCAGAAGAATTCATTCAGAGGACAGCACTGAAGCTCACGGAGAGGGGCATGTCTGAGTAGAGCACACAGGAGAAAATGAAGGAAGGGAAAGGGAGAGAGAGCGGACCACATCCTGGCCCACCAAGCCTTGAGGACGATATTCCTGCTCAGAGCAGACACTGCACAAAGAGGACCATATCTCTGGTCCCATCACAAAGATACGATGTCCCTCACTGACCCATAGCACGACAGGGGACAACACTGGGTAAAGGGAGACATCAGTCAGTGTAAGAGTTGACAAAGTAATAATAATTCATAAATTATCAAGGGTTCATGAGGAAGGGAGGGGAAAAATGAGAAACTAATACCCAGGGCTCAAGTAGAAAGCAAATGTTTTGAAAATGATGATGGCAACAAATATACAAATGTTCTTGACCCAATGGATGGTTGTATGGATTGTGATCAGAGTTGCATGAGCCCCCAATAAATTATTTTTAAAAAAGAGAAGAGAAGTGCTATGGAGGCCTGGTGGCATAGTGGGCTGCTTGCCACAAGGTCAATCGTTTCTTATTGGACTGGTAACCAAACGGCCCATAGTTCAGAACCATGAACTGATCCACTGGGAAAGGACAGGGTTTTCTACTTCTACAAAGAGTTACAGTTTTTAATAATTTACAAATTATTACTTCATATCATATACTGTCCAATGTATCCCTTCACTCACTTCCCTGCTGGCCGTGTCCCAGAGAGGAGGTAATATATGTAGATCCCTGAAATGGGTTCCCTCTTTCTACTCCACCATCCCTCCACCCTCCCAGTATCACCACTCTCACCACTTGTCCTGAGGGAATATCTATCCTAAATTCCCATTTCCGACTCCAGTGTACATCCCCTGTTCTAGCCGGACTTATGGGGTGGGGAGGTGGATCTGGGGGCCTGAGTGGAGGGAGGATGTTTAGAGAGTGATGATGGCAACAAGTGTGCAAATGAGGTCTGCATACAATTGACGTATGTATGCATCATGAGAGGAGGTGTATTAGTACCCAATAAAATGATTCATTTAAAAAAAGGGGGGGAGGGGAAAGAGGAGCTTTAAAAAAATTTTTTTTAAAGAGGAGATTATACTATAAGGGCTCAAGTGGAAAATGTTTGGAAATGAATATGGCAACATGTGTGCAAATGTTATGAGAAAGATGAGATCAACAGATGTACAGATGTGTTTGACACACAGTGGACTTATGTATGGATTGTGATAAAAGTTGTATAAGACCCCAATAAAAGGGGATCTATATATAACTACTTCCATGAGCAGCTAATAACGGGGGCTTAAGTAGAAAGAAAATGTTTTGAGAATGATGATGGCAACAGATGTACAAATGTGCTTTGCATACAATGGATGGATGGATGGATTGTGATAAGAGTTGTATGTACTCCCAATAAAATAATTAAAAAAAAGAGATACAGTCTTGGGGAGTCGGAGTAAACTCCTCAATGACAGTGAGTTAATGGTAAATGGTTGTATAGTGGGCTAAGAATTGAGCCTCTACCCACAATGCCAGTGGTTCAAACCAATCAGTCACTCTGCAATAAAATGATGAGGCTACATACTCCTATAATGATTTAGATTTTCAGACAAGGGTTGTTCTAACTTGTCCTATAGGGTTACTATCAGAATCAGCATGAGGCCAGTGAGGGTTTTTTGTTGTTGTTATAGTAAATGGTGTAAAGGACTTTTTCAAGCTATAGCCTGAGGTACATGGCTGTCAGTGATAAAATACTATCCATATCCTTTCAAGGAAGACCAGCTAATATAACTTATTCAATCACTCAGGTCCAAATTGATGAAACTGAAAATGTTTTTTGTCAGCTTCCACAATCTGAAATTTATCAAGCAGGCAATCAAGATGAAGTGATAATTATAGGAAATTAGAATGTAGAAATTAAAAACAAAAAAATCAGCAATTGAAAAATATGACCTTGATGATAGAAATCATGTTTGGAATGTATGATAGAATTTCATAATATTATTAACTTATTCACGGCAAATATCTTTTTTTTTTCAGAAGCATACATGAGGATTTTGTTGGATGCGATGCATAGGAATTAAATCTGTCAGATGGAGACTCTAAATATCATTAGATGAAGACAAGGGGCTTATTATGGAACAGACCACCAGTTTCTAGTACACACATTTAAACTTAAGGTAAAGAAGATCAGAACAAGTCCACAGGAGCCAAAATATGACCTTAAGTATATCTTACCTGAATTTAGAGACCATCTGAAAAACAAATTTGATGCACTGAATTCAATAACTGAGATCCAGATGAGAAAAAGGATAATATTAAAGACATCAGGCATGAAGAAATCTGAAGGTCGTTAAAAATACCAGACAGAAAATATCAAAATGATTATCAGAAGAGACTCTGAATCTTGCTCTTGAGCATAGAAAACTGAAACAAAATAAAATATTAAAAAGTAAAAGAGTTGAACAGGTCTTAAACATTGCTTCATGAAGACAAAATAAAATAGAAATGTGCAAACATAGAGTTTGAAAACCAAAGGGTTTTCAAGCTTGCTTGACATTTATTTTTAAAAGGGCTGAAGAAATGGTATAAGCCACCAGTTGCAATATTGAAGAACAATATGGGAAAAATATTGAACAATATAGGAAACATCAAAAGAAGATGGAAGGAATACACAGATCCTCTATAATAAAAATATGTGGTCAATGTGCAACCATTTCAGGAGACAGCATATCTGATATATGATTTTATTGAAGGAAGATATTCAAGTTGCACTGATGAGATTGTAAAAAAAAAAAAGGCTCCAGGAATTGATGAAATGTCATTTGAAATATTTCAACAAACACAGGCAACTAAGAAGCTCACTCACTGATGTCAAGAAATTTGGAAGAGAACTATTTGGTCAACTGATTTGAAGAGATTCATACAGGTACTTTAGAATAGCTAGAAATTATTGAACAATGTTATCTGTATCAATGTAAGTAAAGTTTTGCTGAAGACAATTCTAAAACAAATGCACCAGAACATTGACAGGGAACTGCCAGAAATTCAAGCTGGATTTAGAAGAGGACATGGAGCAAGGGATATCATTGCTTACATCAGAAGATTCTTGCCTGAAAACATAAAATACCAGATGATGCTTTCTTGTCCTTTATCGATGATAGAGATTCAACTGTGTTGATCATAACAATTATGGACAACATTGTGAAGAAAAGGGTTTTCAGAACACTTAATTGTATTCATGTGGAACCTGTACATAGACCAAGAGGCAGTCACAGTTCAAACAGATCAAGGGTATATTGAGTGTTTAAAATCAGGAAAGTTATGTGCCAGTGTTGCGCTATTTCACCAGTTACTCAGCATATTTACTGAATAAATAATCTGAGAATTTGGACTATATGAACAAGAATGCACCATCAGGTTGGGAAAATACTTATTAACAATCTGTGATAACAGACGAAACAGCATTACTTGCTGATAGTGAAGAAGAATTGAAGTACATAATGATCTTTAGATCAAAGATACAGTTTTCAATATGGATCACAATTCCACATGAAGAAAAGAAAAATCCTTACAATTATACCAACAGGCAATATGATGACAAACGAAAAAAGATGAACATTGTTAAAGATTTCATTTCATCTGGATCTACAATTAAAAAAAATATGTTGCAAAATATCTCTTTACAGACTTAAAAAGCAAAGATGTCACGTTGAAGTTTAAGGTTCACTTGACCCAAGCCGCAATATTTTCAATTACTTCATATGCAAGTAAAAGCTGAACAATGAATAAAGAAGAGCAAAGTACCAGGGAACCAGTAGAGCGGTCTGCAGGGCCAACCCCAATCCCTACTATGTGGGCACCCATCTTGTCAGAAGGATGCACTTCAGAGGAGAACATTGGGGCTACAGCTTGGGGAGAGGGGCACATCAGTTTAGAGCACATGAGAGAAAGGTAAAGGAATGGAGAGGAAGCGGAGGACATCCTGGTCCACCAAGCCTCAAGGATGATATTCCTGCTTGGAGCAGACAATGCACAGAGAGGACAATAGGGCCAGCCTCCCCACGAGACACAACATCCCTCACTAAACCATAGTACTGCAGGGGAAAACACTGGAGACACAGTGCAGGAATAGTGCACAACCTGATCCTATCATGCTGGGGCAAAATACTAAGGGCATGTGACAGAGCAGCAAGGGGAGCAAAGTGGGGAAATCCCCGGGGAATACCAAACATAGATTCTGGAGACAGAGTGTGGCACCCCATCAGACTTGACTGGAAGACATTCGTAAAGGCCAACAAACAGACCTTGAACTATTTATAGATTTTTCAATTTTTGTCAGCAGCTTTCTTTTTGTTTGTTTTTTTTGGTTGCTGTTATTGTTTTTTTGGTTTTTACTTTCTTTGTTGCTTTATTTCGCTTTGCCTGGTTTTTACACTTATTATTGTAGCTAGATAAGATAGGCAGAATAAATAATTCAGATGGAAAGAACTGGATCAATGCTTCTGGGGGATACAGGAGAAGGGGAGTGGGAGAAAGGAAGGAGGGGGTACCAACCTTGGGACAAGGGAACAACAAGTGAACTAAAATCAATGGAAAGAAGGGAATAGGATGCCTAGTGGGGCTTAATCAAGGGCACCATAGCAACAAGGGATTACTAAACCTGAATAAACATGATAGTGGGACAAGAGGAAAGTAAAAGGAAATGGAGGAAAGAAGAGAAGGCAGATGGCATTTATAGAGGTCTAAATGCAGAATATATATAAAATTAAGGTAGAAGATGGACATTGGACCTTGACTCAAATACTCCCTCAACATAAGAACACTTTATTTTAACAATCTGGCATTCTGTGATGGTAAAATTGTGTCATTTCTATGATGGTAAATCTTTGGGGCATATATTTTGGACACTTCATTAGGAAGGATCAGTTCTTGAAGAAGGCATCATTCTTTGCACAGTTGAGGGTCACTAAAGGTCCTCCTGGAAATGGGCTGACACAGTGGCTGCAAGAAGGTGCTCAAGCATACCATTGTGGGTACGTTGTGCAAAACTGGTGTGTGTTTTGTTCTATAAAAGTGAGGTTGTCATGAGTCAGAACTGATGCAATGGCACTGAACAACATCAGCACTGATAAGTACTGTGGCATATAGAGTCCAGTAGCAGTCATAACTAACAATAAGTTGAGCAAATGCAAAGTATGATAAATAGGTGAAGGCAGATATACAGAATATATCTATATAGGTATGTAGAAATGACAATGGATATTTCTACGTAAGTGTTTATAAATACTACCCACAAGCTCAAGGATAGAAGATAGCATAATACAGAGTACAGTTTCTGAAAATACTGAGGCAATGATCCTGAACCACTAGACCTGAAATTTTAGAACCACAGCCTTGGGGACCATTTAGAGTTTAAATTTTAGACCATTGGCAATACAGATAGTTCATCAAGACAATGTTCTATAGCCTACTCTGGTGAGTAGTGTCTGGGTCTTGAAAGTTTGATAGCAGCTACCTAAAAAGCAGCTATTGGTCTCTTCCCACCTTAAGCCTAGAACAAAGCAAAACAATGGCTTGAGGAAGCGATTAATACAAAGAACTAATGGTCAATCTGACCCACAGCCTGTTCTAAACTAATACCAGAAGAACTAGATGGTGCCACTACACCTCTCTGACCAAAACCCCATAGAAGCTTGCTGGTAGAACACGTTAAAAATGAAGAACAAAATTTCAAGACAGAAAATAAATAAATAAGTAAACAAAGAAGGAAACAAACTTATAGGTCTGAAAGAGACTGGAAGGACTCCCAAGACTATTGCTCAGAGACAGCTTTCTAACATGATCCAGAAGACATAACCAGACACCATCGTGCACCAAATAATAAATGGGACTGTAAAGCAGACAAAAACATCGGTGAAAAATGTTCTCTTCAAGATAATCAATGATAGGAGAGCAAAAGGGCAACATTTGCTCCAAACCAAAGATGAGAAGACATGGATGGGCCGGGAACCTGGGAGAATAGAAATGAGAAAATCAGGGGGAAAGCAGGGACAGGGCTGACACACTGTGGCAATTGCAGCCAATGTCTTAGAACAATTTATGTATGAACTGCATCTGAGAAAACTACTTTGCCATGCAATCTATTATTTTTTGCTGTTGCTGAGAATATACATAGCAGAAAGTACATCAATCCAACAGTTTCTACATCTGTAATTTGGCGACACTGATTATAGTCCTTAAATTGGGCAACTATTCATATCTCTTTTTTCCAACTTATTTCCTCAATTTATATCAATGCCTCCTAAGTTTCTTACCTAATCTTTCAAGTTGCTATTGTCAACTTGAACCCATTATAGTTAGATTTAAGAGAGTACAATGTCCAGGGAAGACTCCACTAGTTAAGCTAAATTATTATTTGTTGATGGTTCTGGTGTTAGTTTTAATATTTTAAGATTATTTCAGGGCAAAAGGTTGAAGGATATACCCAGTTCAATTGCTCCAGAAATTCTGGTTTCCATGAGAACTTGAAATTCTGTTCTGCATCTTCCTTCTTCTGAGATTAGGATTCTTCTATGGAATCTTTGACTTAAATGTTCAGTAATAGTGGGTAAGCCCCACCAGTTCTTCTGATATCTTGCAAAGGAGTAAGTTGTGCATGGAGGCAATTAACTACACATTCCATTTCCTCCTTCTATTTCTGACTCTCCTTTCTCTGCTGGTACAGGTAAATAGAGACCAATTGTTATGCTCTGGATGGCTGCTTACAAGCATTTAAGGCTCTAGGTACTACTTAATGAACTAGGTTGCTGTCTTTTAATTTAATGCCAATTAAATTTTTCTTAGTCCTCTATCATTCTCTAGCTACTCCTAAAGGATGTCCTAAATATTAGTGGAAAGTAGGACTTCCTAGAATAAATTCTATGTTCCTCGTCTCTCTTTAGGTATGTGATTAAGTCTAGACAGGAAGATGTGAACAGAAGTGACAAAGACAACTTAAAAGAACGGGACACAGGCTTTCTTTCTATTTCTCCTGAACATCACAGTGGGAGCTAGACCAGTCATTGTGGACCACAATGTGAGTCATTCTCTACTGTCCACATCCTTATTGCCTGACACAGAGAAATATATTCCTTATTGGTTCACCACACGGTGAATTGAGTCTTTGTCATTTGACCATTCTTATGGAGATCTTGCTCAGCGAAAGCTTTGAGAACATAAGTGCCTCTCATACCTGACAGGCAAAAAGCTAAATGGCACCTGGGGGGAGGAACACTCAATTGAATTTGAGACTGTCTTTTACAACAGTCCTCTCCAATTCACCTTGACCCTGACTTTCAACCTTATTATTTCTCCTTGGTTGAGCTGACACCTCTGGAGACATCCTGAGGGACCACTCAGAATCAGGACTACCGGGATTCAAGTTTGTCAGCTACATGGCACTAGAGGCCTTAAACAAGTTCATGGAAAAATGAATTCTAAGGTAATGTTATTCTTCTATGAAACTTTTTGATGCCCTGCTGTAGAAGGACCCAGAATTCCCCTCCTGATTGCAAAACAGATCATAGTCTGGAAAGAAGGAGCAAGTGCTGGATTGGGGTCAAGGGTGGAGCCTGCCTCTATCATTAGCCAGCTGTGTGCTCTTGAACAACTCTCCCTCCTTGAGTCAGACAAGAAGGTTGGACTAGATGAAGACATTAAGTTCTTCAGTGTTAGCATTCTATAATGTGACAGTTTTGTGATCAGCTTTGTGGTGGCAGTGTCATCTTCGATGAATGAAGCCAATGATCTCAGAAAGATCCACATTTACGTCTCGTCGTGCACTCAGCCCTGAATGGTGTCCTGGTCTCTGTGTAAGGGACAGGGCGGGAGGGGGGCATCACAGAGAGGGATGATGGCAGGAGTGTGTCTTTTAAGAGGCCTGGTCCCTTGGGAGCTACAGAACACACACACACACACACACACAGACACCCATGGGACCAGTGAGAATAACCCAAGTTTAGGGAAGTCACTCTGTTGAGGGACCAAAGCAGAGACGAGGCCAAGTTGAAGCTTGTGTTTCCCCTTACTTGCCATGTGACCTTGATTGAATTTCCAAAGGTTCTGGCTTTAGTTCCCTCATTTAAAACAAGAACATTAAAACTGCCCCTTATCATATGTGTGTGATGTTTGTATAGCACCTGACACACAGTAGGTGCTGAGTAAATGCCACTTGTTCTGCCTTCCTCTTAATCCTTTTACTCTAGAAACCAAAGGCTTTGAGTGAGCATCTGGCTTTCCCTCCAGTCAATCTTCTCACCTCTGCTCTTTGGTTTCTATGTTTGCTTCCCCTCCCTTTTTGTGAATCCTTCCTCCCCTGACACCTACAGCTCACTTCCCTGCCTCTCTCCTCTTCCAGCACAGTTCTCCCGTCAATCCCCATAGAGGGCCAGGAAAGGTGGCCTCAGACGGATGCCCAGTGATATTTTAGAAACTCTAATTAAGGGGGAAATTATGCATGCCTTTTGGGTTTTAAAAGGAATTCAGAGAAGAATGAATCAAACGCTAACTTTCCTCTGTCTAATGCACTGATCCACGCACCTGGGGCAAAATGAAACATAACTCAGTTTCCCCACAAACGGTCTTCGACAGCAGGTCATTCTGGTCAACAGGCCAACAAGAGCAGCAATATCTACTGTCTTGAAAAATATCAGTTCTGTCATGCTCATGCCTCTTGCCATCTTTTTTCTTAGCTAGACAGAAGAAAATGACTGCATTAAGCCACGTTTTGCCTTAAATAGAAGCTAACGCATTTCTATCCTACCACAAGGGAACTGCATGGACTTGGGGCTTTGTTGCCTGGCATCCTCTCTGAAGGGGTTCTTTTTTTCTAGATGTGTTTAGAATCGTCTGTCATATCTATTTCTGACAACCACCTACTTCTTTCTATATCCTTCCATGTCCAATGGGGTTTCTGTCATTTCTATATCAGCCAGTATCAACTCCATCTCAATCCCTACCATGATTTGCTATTCTTTCCAGAAGTCTTTGTTTGTGATTTTTCTTTTGTCCACAGGCACAAAATCACACCTTTGATTTGTAGATGTCATTTTTATAGGTCATTGCACACCTGAGTGGGACATGCTATCCAGATACACGGGGCTTATTCTGCTTCAGCAGTCCTACCTCAGGACTCAGAGGGGTTGCCCCCCTTTGAATTGGGCCTGGTCGGAATCCTCTTCCATCAGCCATCAAAATCTCATGCCCATCAGCACTCAGGTCTTGCTACCTTGTATGAATGTGCTTTGTGACAGTTTGAGGAATTCTGGGGTACACAAAGTGGATAAGGGCACTTCAAAAGGTTCATGGCAAAGTGGAATGGAAGGATAATGGAGTCCTCCACCTCCTTTTTTGAAGCTCCCTTGTCAAGAGAGAACTATACATTCTGGGGTACAAATGCCAGGCAAAACATAAAAGACAGGACTTTTGAGACAGCACCAAGGGAATAATTATGATGGGTTACTAGATACAAGTCATAAAATTATTCAAGAAATAACAAATGTAGTCAAAGGTATCTGGAATCTTCTAGCCTTCTAAAGCCACAGAATGGTGATTGAGAACAAATCCCCAAAGGTCATCAAATACCATTGGTTCAACTGTATGTAATCCATGGATCTGTAAAGTTTTAAAACTGACGAGATATCAGTTTCCACATCTGTAAAACGGTGGCCCGGAATCACCTGCCAAGGCAGAAATAAGATCTTGGCAAAATGGGTTTCTAGTTTATTTACACATGAGTTAAACACCCCCTATAATCCAACAATGCAAAAACGGGGTTCTTTCACACTCTCTTAATTCTAGTGTATCTCCTACCTTGGCCAGCTCCCAGCTACAGATGCTGCAGAGGTTAATGACTGCCAAGAAAAGGTCTCCCAGCATGCTTTTGACATGGGCCAAGCTCCCCTGAGCACCAGCAGACATCTAAGCAACAACAGCACGCCATGTTGCGCCTGCTCTGCCTGCTGCCACAGAGCACCTGGCTTTTAATATTCCTTATTGCAGGGTTCCAGGATGCTTGAGCTTAACAGGTTTGTGGCTCCTATGTTTAATTGTGGAACAAACAATATCTGATAATTGCTGGATCACCATTATTTACTTATACAATTATTGTTTAAGTTTTTAAAACCTTTTCTTTGGGGTATCAATAAGAGGGTAGCACTGTAATTTTCTTCACTCTTTCATTTTAATGAGGCCAAAGGGCAGGCAAAGGGAATCAGGCAGCATTAGAGGAACGACACAACAAAGGTGACCTCAACCAGGTGAGTGAAACACAGCTCCCTTTTCAAGAGGACTCGCAGTTCAGGGCTCCTGCTGCAGGACCAGACAGCAAGGGAATGGCTATAGCCAGGGATTTCTCCCAGATTCAAGTTTACTGCTTCCCCTATTTATTATTTTTTAAAGTGGTAAATACACGGTAGCACAATGTTTTCCAGACCTATGCTCTTCACATGTATAATTCAGTGGCATTAATTATGCCCATCATGTAGCTCAGCCATTACCATGATCTATTCCTGAATGTCTACATCACCCTAATAGAAGCTCAGTGGCCTCTAAGCTTCGTCTTCCTCTCGCCTATCACTACTCTTTTCTCAGTGAAAAAATTATTTTAATTTACTACCTGGGTAGGGAGGCATCCACTCCCCGAAGCGATCTCAACTGTAACTTTATTTTACAGACTATATTCTCAGCATTTTGGGCTTAGACACACTGGAAGCAAGCTCTTAGCTCAGTGAAACACCACCTTGTTTTGCTATTTACTCCTCATTTCCCCTAACCCATGGCTGTTGCCAGCCCTCCAGGGGAGGGCATGATTTTGTCTCTAACATTTGGGGTGACTGAAACCATCATCTCTTAGGGTGACTAAAATCACTAGAGCCCTCCTTTCTTCCTTCCCTTGCCTCCTGCCTCTCCCTTGCCTCATCTTCCTGGCCCTCGGTTGGCTGAGAACAGTGGGGGACCATAACAGACAGCATGTCATCCATTCCTGACAGCCTCGGTGCTCTAATATGGGCCTGCCAACCCCATTATAGTAATGACAGCAGTGCAGAATTAGAACATTCACTCCTACATCAAGAAGGGGAAAATGGGGGTGGGGACCATGGCTGGAATTGTGCTCTATTTTGCTTTCCTTTTATTTTCTCCTTGAAAAAATGCAGTATTGTTCTCTTTTCTTTTATCCCATCAAAAGGTGAGCAAGAATGCAAGTGTCTAGCCTCATCTCGGCACACAGGCTTTCAGGGAGGGGGGCGTCACTCGGGTCCACCCCGAAGAGACTGTGCCTCTTGATGGAGCTAGCAGAGTCATTCCATGATCATTTCCCCAAATGGGGAATGTTCAGAGGGACATTCATTGCTAGAGCTTCAATAATCTCAACAGGCACTCTGCAGAATTAACTTGCTGCTTTGGACTAGGGGAGAGGAATGTTGTTAATTATCGTCTTTCTGACTAAGGATCATAAAGTGTTTCTGATAATTATGATAATTAAAGTGATTTGCTTACAGTAATTAGTTCCTAGGATTCCCTTGTGGAGGTAAGAGAAAGCGATTTCTCTATTTCACTATGTGGACAAACTGAGGCACATAGAACCCATTCCTTGTCCTCAGCCTAACTTTGGAGGTCAAGGACAAGGCACTCCCCTGTATGTCCACAAGGTTCCATACAGAGTAAGGGTTATAGGCATGGCTGTATCAAGAGTAAGAGACACACTCAACAGAAGAAGTACATGCATGGCTGATTGTAATACAAGAAAGATGTGTCCAGCCCAGTGGTACACTGTGCTTCTGCTGCATGTGGATGTGTGGGATAGATGCTGAAAGCATATTGATTAAAGTGCTGAGTTTTCCAAAGTGTCCATGGCTTTCGGGAACAGGGGGGTCCCGTGGTTCACACTGGGACACAGGGATGGAAAGAGACTCACAATTAGCCTCTCTTCTAGACTTTTTTCCCATCAGCCACCCAACCTAAGCATTAAAGACCAAGGGCACTTTCTAGCACAGGTGATCTGACAGTGTCTTTGGGGCACTGCTCAAGTCATTAGTGAGCCGACAGTCAAAGACCTGAAGGAATCCCACTGAGTTCCTCCTCAGTTGGGGCCACTGGGGCTATTGTTTCCAGGACAAACACACCCTTTGGCAGCTAATGTCAGGAATGGAGACAGACAACTGACTCCAGGTTGCAAGGTACAATGGAACAAGTGCTAAGTCTCAGGGTGAATTTGTCTCTGCTACTTGTGAGCTGTGGCACCTTAGGCAGGCATTCCTGACTGATACAAATGGCTAACACTAATAGGGACTAACCAAAAGTTTGAAGGATTGAGCCCACCAACTCCTTTTCAAGGCCCGGGGATATGACTCCAAAAAGATCAGCGACTGAAACCCCACAGTTCTATTTTAACACACATGAGTTTTCCATGGATTAGAATGTATTTGAGGACAACTGATAAGCCCCAGTTAATCCATGAATGAGTAGAATACCACCCAGCATATAGGGAAGCTATGGGGATTAACTATGTAAAACTCTTTGCACAGGGTCCAGAGCATCTGGATGCTAGGTAAATGTTAGCTTCCTTCTACTTACTCTTTAAGAGGACCTCTTCAACATATATTTATTAAGCATCTCCTATATAGCCAAAGAATATAGAAAGAAAAAAAACCACTCCTACAAAATCCCAAATAGTGAATTCAAAGACTAGCATTTGTGGAAAAGTTAGTTATGTGACTCACAATTTGGTTGGTAAGACAATGCACCGACCCAACAAACTACTAAAAACCAAAGGAAGGTAAGAGATAATTAAGCAGTAAAATGTCAGGTGTCTCTATCCGTTACAGTGTGGAGCCCAAATAATCGACATGGCACACAAGATCCCGTGTCATCTGGTCATAGAACACCTCTCAGTTCTCAAAGCTTGATGCCTTCCCATGTCAACCTTTTCCAGAAACTGTCATTCATTAAGCTGTTTGATCAACACATCCTTTAAAAAATAAGTATTGCATATCTATAATGTGTGGGTCCATGTGAGTTTCTAGAAGTGCATAGTGCATCAGGCAAGTAGGCCTAGGATCTCATGAACTATGGTTTCCTTTGTGTAGAGTAGTCAGACAAGACGGGGAAGTAAAGGATACAATGCATTCACATAGTCAGGTAGTGCCAGGGAGTAAACCAGAGAGATGTCTGAGAATGACTGGAGAAAGGTGGCCCGCTTTTCAACAATTTAACAATGTCCCGCGGCATTTTAAAATTAAAATATATATATATTACAATACTATTTTTTGCATTCTATGAATATTCTTATTGCTCCAGATAGACCCAAATTTTAATCAAGAACTTCCCTCCCCTATTCTCAGTCAATGGTAGCCTGTTTAAAATCTGGTCACTTTCTAAGAGACTACTTTATATAGGGGGCCAGGTGGCATTTAATCTGAAATCTGAATACGAAAGTCTGTTGTGTAAGATGAGGGTGGAGTATGGAGCTGAGGAAAGCGCTCCAGGCAGATGTAACAGTAACTGCAAAAGGCCTTATAGAGTGAGTTCCATGTTCTTTAGGCTTATGTGATGGGGCTTGATGGACATGGAAAAAGGTGGCATGAAGTGATGTCTGTGTACAAGCAAGACTAGATGTGGAGGGTGAGGAAGTCATGGTAAAGCATGGACATTGCTTTCTATGTGTGTGTATGCTAGGAACATGTTATAAGTAGAGATGGAACATAAAGTACTTCATGTTTTAAAGTCTTTGAATGATTCCTACTTGTTTCTGCAGTCCACATTTCTATGCTTCTGTGTAGGCTGTTCTCTTAAATACTCTTCCTTTCTCTTTTGACTTATCAAATTCCTATGTAGGCTTTGGGATCTAACTAGAGACTTCTGCTGAGAAGGTTTCCATGATGTCACAACAAACCCCTTCCCCTGACAATCACCCCCTTTCCCTCTTACACTACACACATCCTCTAGCATAGTACACATAACCTGGCATGTTATTACCTGCTTATGTGGGCCTCCCCATGAAGGGTTTGGAACCTGATAGGGGCTTAAAAGTTTCAGTAATTCTTGTGGTTAGGATAGACTCCATTCAAACAATTATTCAAGGGTAAAGACAGGTCAGAGTCACACAAGTCCTTCTCAGACAAACATGAGATAACATGCTAAAGATATTGTTATCAAGAAGGGATGTCCATTCCCAGTGAAAATCATATAACCACTCCCCTTTCCAAAATAAATACCAACATAGGTAATTCACAAAAATTACAGACATCCTTTTGTATGTGAATTTTGAAGACTTTTTAGTGCTTTTTTTTCTTCCTTCCTTCTTTCCTTCCTTCTTTCCTTCCTTCCTTCCTTCCTTTAACAACCTTTAATTCAAAGCATTCTGACTATCCTGGACAGTGCAAGGCTCTGGGGAATACACAGAAGTGGAAACTTATTCTTGGTGAACTCATTGGTGACCCTTCCTCAAGGGGAGGCTAATGAGGACAGTGGATTCTAGTTGGTTCTTGGAATCAGACAAGATAGGTTGGGATATTGACTCTGATGAATATGATCTTGAACAGCTGACTTAATTCTGTAAACCTTCATTTCCTCACATATAACATGAGGGTAATAACTCACGCCTACAGGGTTTGACTTGGTAAAATAGTCAACACATGTCTAGAGCTCTGTGAATATTTGTTCTGGATGTTGGTTTCTGTGGAGTTGGCTCCCAACTTTTGGCAGTCCCAGGCACAGCAGAATGAAATGCTGCCTTGTCTTGTGCCACCCGTGGGATAGCTTGTGGATTTAATCATTATACTCTACAAGGTTTTCATGGAACATTTTTCACAACAGATTGCCATACATTTCTTCCTACTCTGCTTTAGGAAGCAACACATAAACCTCCACTTGCAACTGGGTGATGGTCATGTATGAGGTGCATTGACCAGGAATTAAATTGGGTTTTCCACATGGAAGGTGAACATTCTTCCACTGTGTCCCCATTGATCCCATGTTGATTCTTCTCCAAGATCCATCTATGAGAGGATATTTCAGTTCCACTTAGGACTCTTGATTGGACTCTGTGTAGCTATGTTTTACTTTCCAAATGCCATGCCTTCAGAATCTGCATTAACAGTAGTTCCATCTGGAACTGTCCCTGAGCGAGTAGCCAGGAGCCTGAGTTAGGTGCAAGACTTCCTAACCTCCCTACTTTCCTGCTTGTCAAGGGCCCATCTCTGCATGCTTCTTCAGTTATAAGCAGAATCCATCTAATGCTGTTCTTGTCTCTTGTCTTAAAGATATCCCGGAGAGCTCACAAATTCAGTTTCCCCCGACCTATAAACATCCAGGACAGCCTTCAGTTGGTACACAACCTCCTGCCTCTCCTTTGGTAGTCAGTCACTTTTCTCTTCTTGTCACTTGCATCACAAGAGCATTCAGGGTGAGTGGGTTGAGTTCAGACAAGATGCATAGTGTGATTTATTTGCACCAGGGAATTCTTGATAGAAAATAATTACCTGAAACTGGCAATTAATGGAATATTTTTTAAAATGTCATGGTGGCTATAAAAAAAAAAGGCAAAGCACATCAAGCTTCTTCTTGCAGGTAATTACTGAGATGGCCTATTCTGGTGTTCAGGTTCTGAATGACTTGATGTAAGCAGTGATGCTGAACCAGAGAGATCCCTTCAGCTGTGGACCGTGGACCTTCTCCTTAAAGATAACCCTTGAGATAGAATCAGCTTGGGCTTTTCTGAAGCTCTTTCTTTGGCTCTACCTTTCATCCCAGAGCAGGAAAGGAAATTGAAAATCACTCAGTACAATTTGAAGATTGAAAAAGAAGAGATCTATTAAAAGTTGTAGTGGTTACACAATTTCATGTCAACTTGATAAAAGAACAAAGGGGTCAGGTCTAGCCTGTCCTTCAGGCCCCAGTCTGGTGATCCCACCTTGTGGTTGTGGCCTTCTTAGGAGGATTCTAGACTTCCCTTCTTCCTCCCTGGAAGAGGGACCCATGCTGATGGCAGCCAGAGCCCTGGAAATGTGTCGGCTGCCATAGGACCCACAGGACTTTCTACTGCCTGGCCTATGATCTTCCTGCATTTGGCATCACTTCATGGGCTGCATGAGTCCGAAGAAGAATTTTTCAGCTAATGTTGTGTATATGGGCTAATATTGAACTTATAGACTTGATATGGGCTGGCCTGGAATGTTTTATCGATGCACACTACCTATTGATATAAAATGATCTCTTCCACATATATGAGCATCTATGAATTTGCTTCTCTAGCCAACATGTTCTAACACAACTGATGGTGACCCTGTAGGGCAGGGGAGTACTGCCCCTGTAGGTTTCTGAGACTCCAAGTATTATAGGTGTACAAAGTCTCATCTTTCTCCCATGGAATAAAGAGAGGGTTTGAACTGCTGACCCTGAGGTTAGCAGCCCAATGCATAATCCTTATGCCACCAGGGCTCATCTTCTTAAGACTACAGCTAAGGACAATTCTTTGGAGCATAGTTTTACTCTGCAGCATTTTTGGTCACCATAAGTTGGAACCAACATAGCAATTGGTGGTGGTCTTGTTAGGGTCTGTTGAAATGGTTCCTATAGACAAGCAGCATCCTCTGTACAACAGGACCGACTGCCGCCCAAGGCTGGGCCTTACTCACAATCAGCACTGTTTGAACCCACTGCACTTCTCCATTTCATTAAGAGTAGTCTTCTTTTTCAATGACCCTGTACTTTTCAAAGTCCTCCAGTCTTGCCCCTCCTGATAGCATTTCTAAAGTATGAGAGACGTTGTCTTGCCATACTTGTTTCCAAGAAGCATCCTGGTTGTACTTTTTCCAAGAAAGATGAGCTTATTTGTCTGGTGATTTCTCATATATTCAATATTCATAATTCGGCACCATTATTCAAGGCATCATTCTTTTTGGTCTTCCTTATTAGTCATGCAATTTTCACAAAAATATGAGGTGGTTGAGCATACCATGACTTAGGCGAAGTGTGCCTTCGTCTTCAGAGTGACAGCTTTGAGTTTTAAAGCTTTCAAGAGGCATTTTGCAGAAGATTTGCCCAGTGCACTACACCTTTTAAGTTCTTGACAGCTGCTTACAAGGGTGCTGATAGTGGTTCCAGGTAAAATGAAATTCTTGACAACATCAATCTTTTCTTCATTGAGCCTGATGTTTATGGGGTCAGTTGTGAGACACCTTGCTCTCTTTATTTGGCCTTTATGATTCAGCAGTCTTGCATATAGGCTCTGTATCCATTGTGTTTGGTGCTTTTACACTCATTAGCTCATTCCATTTTTGAATAACCTTGAAAGGAAGGACATTTTGTCCTTTCACTTAAAAAAAAAAACACATAGCAGACAGGTGAGTAAATTACTTGCTTGTGGGCAGTTGCCTCATATGGAGCAGGAATTAGATAGAAATCTAGAACTACATGATTCCAGAGTCCACATTGCTTACCATGATAGAATGCTCTGTGCAATTTTCCCTCACTTTGTTTAAGATGGTCACTCGTTTTTCAGTTGTCTCAGTCTTCATTTGCATCTTCTCCTGACTTTGCTGTATGCTGTGCCAGAACAGACTCGAGGCTCATACTGAGTGTTCTGTTAGCATCCCTCCCTGTACCATTGGGCAGTTAAATCTTTGCTAAATGAACATCTGGCTTCCTTTGGTGGAGATGAGTTACTAGAAGTGGCTTATATAAGGTCATCTGGAGGGCTATCAACATCTTTATTAAAAATTATTTCACACAAAGTACTGCACGTGGCGTTGGCTGAGAACATTATGAATCACAACACTCCCCAACCTGCAACCAATCCTGGGCTAGTGAAAGACTGGGCAGCACTTTGTTTCATAGAGCACAGGGTTAGCATGAGTTAGGAGCAGCTTGAAGGCAGCTGACAACCAAACAATCCAGGTAGACATGCTTGTTTGTTTGTTTTTGTCTTGCAGAAGTCGATTCTTGAAACAAAGATCTGAGTTTACCACGCCTTGGGTGGCAGGCTGAAGGTCCTACCTATACCTCACCATCCCTGACCTCAGATGTGGTCCTGCTTTTCTTTCTTCTTCTCGGGGTGGACAGAAAGAACCATGGTCTCCCTATCTTCCTAGAGACTGGAAGACTCCGGCAGATTCCCAGGGCAGATAGAACCAGGACAGGCTTTCATCGATGACACAACTCTCATCTGTTTTAGACTTCAAAACCTGACAAGTGGGTTTAGGTGGTTTTGAGAAAACCTCACATTGTTAGAAGACAGAACAAAGCAGCTCAAGTTAAAAACAGAACAGTGATAAGATCATAGGTAGGAGGGTTAGGAACAATATCACTACCTTCCTGGTAAGCTTTCGCAATATGAGCTCCTCCAATTAGAGGCTGTAGGTGCTTCTGACACAGGCGATGACAAGCAGTACAGCTGTGGGTGAAACCCCAAGCTCAGCATCATCAATATCTGATACAGGGATGGATTGTAAGTCTGAGCCTGAGGTTCAGGAGAAGGACATTTCAATCTGTCCTTCCTGGTGTGGATTGACTCATGCCCCCCTAAATTATGTGTTCTAAGTCCTAATTTCTATGCCTGGGGTGACCATCCCATTGGGAATGTGTTGTCTTTATTACATGAATACGACAGCATTATTGTGGGGTGTATTTTATATCTCTTTTGAAATATGAAATATATATATATATGTAACCTAAGCTTAGTAAGCTAAATATTTAGCTTAGCAATCAATAGTAAATACAGAACATGTTCAAATTCAGCTGAAGAAAGGAAGCAATGCCAAAGAGAGCAAGCAGCAAAGCGACCGGACGGGACAGCTACAACGTGTAGTGGGGGTGTGAAACCATGTCCTCAAAAGATTTATTGAAATGGCACATTTCTGGCCAATTCACTTAAGAATAAAAAATAGGCCATCAAAACATATATGTGCAAAAAAGAGAGAAGACACACTAGTTTTGAATATAGTGTTCTGAGTACTTTATTTCTCCCACAGGGTGTGGACTTTAATATGCTATTCTTTGTCCCATCAGACAATTAATAAATAATAAAATGTTCATTTTAAGTTCCACATAATCCCACGTTACTTTCTACTTTGGGATTTATGAAGTCATAAATTAAGCAATCATCCTGAGTTCTCAATTATAACATATTAGACTCTCCCTTTTCACAGATTTCCCAAAACCTTCTTCATAAAAGTGTCATCCATCTATAAATGCATTTAATCATATTTTTCCAGTTCACTGCTGCAGCTATTTTAAATAACAGATTGAGTTCCTTTAACAACATATTGATAAACGTGAACAATCTTCTGCAAGAAAAAAAGAGAAAGATTTATAAAAGAAGTTAAACAAGAGAGCATTGAAAAACTATGGGAAGACTGAAGCCAAGACACGTGGAACCAACAAGCTGAACTTTCCTCTAGAGACAAGAGAAAGAGAAAGCCTTCCCCTAGGTTGGATGTGCTGAACGTTGAGTTGTGCTTGTTAAAACACCCACTTGTGGTGTTTCTGTTATAGCAGCCACAGACACCTTCTTTTCTAACAAGCTTTTGACAATTTAGCTGTTCTGAAGACTCAGACAGACTGGCAGCACCTGAACTCCTGAGCTACCTCGTGTGGCTCACAGGAAGGGAGTGGACAGAAAGGAGACGCAGGCAGCAAAGAGCAGAGGTGAGTGGCAAATCGCTAACAGATGTTTCTCCAAAGGACCTTTCTTCAGTTTAATAGATGGATTGAATTATGTTTCCCCCAAATGTATTGGAATCCCCCCCAAAATGTAATTTTCCTTTAATAACAGAGGTTTCTGGGTCGTGTGAATCAGACCCTATCAGTGTAGGGTCTGTCTCAAATCCTATTACTCCTGCTTTAGAAGGAGTAGCAAAGACACAGAGACAAGGGTGCACATATTGAGGAAGTCAGATGCCACATGATCATCTCCAGCACTAAGGAACCCCTGGGTTAAAGATGAAGAAGGAATAAACAAAGCCAAGCTCTGATTTGGAAACATCAAGTTTCCTGAACAACGAGCTCCGCTAGTCTTAGTGGCTTAGGAACTGGGCCGCTAACCATCAGGTCAGCAGTTCAAAATCACCAGCCCCTCATGGGAGAAGGATGAGGCTTTCTGTTCCTATAAAGATTTACAGCCTTCCAACCCACACGGGTTCTTGAGGAATTCTATGGTCAGAAGTGGCTCGAAGGCAGTGAGTGAACAGGTCTTCAGAAAATCATTGTCTGGTCTTTAAAGAACTCCCCTGTGGCATTCCTCTTGTAATCCTACCTAGGAAGGCATGGCATCAAGAGCCTGGTAAAGGTTACATTAGCATTTTTTTCAAAGTGTGGGCCACAGCTCTCCGCAATAAGTCTACCTGGGAAACTCACTGATCCTGCAGCTTCAGGGAACCGGAATCTAGGTCTTTCTGTCTGTTCTTGCATAAAAACCGAACAAAACAAAACAAAAATTCCACCAAACTCCGGGCCATTGAGTTGCCTGCAGCTCATAGTAACCACAGAAGACAGACTAGAACTGCCTTGGTGGGATTTTGAGATTGTAAATTCCTTTTGTTCTGTTTTTTAGGCATCACTGCCCCCTGGTGGGAGTGGGAGGCCCAGCCTTGCTCCTGGAGAGCTGTTGCTGGATTTGAACCGTCAAGCCAGTGGGCCACAGTCCCGCACACAACCACTATGCCACGGGGCTCAGCCAAGATTGTAAATTCCTACAAGAGTAGGAAGCCTCTGCTTTCTCCCCCAGGAGTGGCTGGTGGTTGAGAACTGCTGAGAGCGTTTACTCCCAGATCCATTTCCCTTGCTGGTTAGATTCTAGGTCCCTGGCTCTCAATGTGCATCTGAGCCTCACACATGGTAATAGAAATCTATTTAGTGGGTAAGCTCCCCAAGTGATTACAGTGCACATTTAAACAGAAAGACCACTGAGCAAACGCTGTCATGCAATTTTGTTCTCTAAAGTAAGTCAAGGATGCCATGGCTTCATTTGGTGGAATCACTAATCATGGGCAATCTAGTATCTTGCTACAGGTATTTTGACTCTCTAAAAAGTTCCAGAAGAGAGAAGACTATGTATTCTGCATTTCATGTGCCGAAATTGCCAGAATGAAATGGAAATAAGATCTTGGGAATCACCCTAGCTCAATTTTTTCATGTTTAATAGGCCAAATTATACATATATGGTAAAGTCAAGACTAGAGTTTTGCTCACCACAGAGATGTGAGAGCATCAATAATAATCCATCACTCTCTAATTGAGGAGAATTCTAGCTTTTCACACAGGAAGGGCATCACGGATGTGGGTGTGTGTTCCTCTGAGCTCTTGAACTTCACATACATTATCCACTTCTGTTGTCCATCGTCTAAGACTAGATGATATCCAGTACTGACTGAAAGAAAACTGGGTGTTTCTGGGGACACCGAGGGAGCCCAGGTGGCTTAATGGGCTCCATGTTGGCTTGCTCACTGCATGGTCAGCAATTCTAATCTACCATCCACTCTGTATCAGGAAAGTTGTCTGTGCCCGTACCGTCTCAGACACTCACGGTGGGCATGTCTACTGTGCCTACAGGGTCATTGTGGGTTGGGATGAACATGATGGCCGTGGGCTTCTTTGATCATGGGAGGTTTGCCAAACTTCCCGCCAACAGAACATATTCTAGGGGGATGAGGGTTGTCCACTTTCTATACCTCCCACTCCACCCTGGGACAAATAGGAGCAGTGCCAGGGAAGAGTGTTGCAGGCTCTCCGACAGGAGTGATGGGTCCCAGGGGGAGTGTCAGCTCTGTAGTCTAGGGTGGAAGTCACTTGTAGCAAACAACTGGCACCTTACTAGGTGGAGATAGGTTTTCAAATTTAACCCTCTGTTCATATAAAGAAGTATATGGTAAGATTTTTTAAAAATTTAAGTTCCTTCTTAAAAAGCAAAGAAGAGTGTCAAAGGAACAAATAAAGGAGTATAAAAGGAGTATAAAAGGTTGGGGCCAAGGACCCACTCATCCAGAAGGAAAGGCGGGGCCAGGCTCTGGAAGGAACACCTCATATGAAGGGAAGGAGGAGAGAGCTCTTAGTCCATGAGATTGCCCTCTTGGTGCCCTCTAGAGGTCTATCCTGCAGTGTTGAAAGGGCCATGTCCTATACTATCCAAGAACATTTAAAGTGCCATGGACCACCCAAGAATACTGGAAGTACCAAGGACTCATAAAAAGACAAGGCGATCTTGGAAGAAGTAAGCCCAGGGTGTTCCTTCGAGGCCAGGATGGAGAGACTTCTCTTACATGCTTTGCTTCTCTTACATGCATAGTGTCAGGACAGACCAGTCCCTGGAGAAGCACATCATGTTGGGTCTAGTGGAGGGGTGGCAAAAACGAGGAAGGCCCTTAACAAGATGGTTTGACACAATGGCTTCATCAATGGGCTTAAGCACAGGAACAAGTATGAGGGGGAGTAACTTGGTTCTGTCGCGCACAGTCACTATGGCTGGAGTCCACTTAATGGCACCTGACAAAGGACGACGACCCAGAGACTGCATTGACGTGGGTCCTCTGGGGCAGCAGAATGTCGCCTGGCTGACTTGGGATTACACTTGGTCTTAACATATGTAGGCAAAGGACATTTTGGAAGTTAAGAATTTGGTGCTCTGAGTTCTACCTAGGACACCAGGCATGCCCTCAGCAATAAATAATGCATGCATGGGTGTAGTGGACAAGTCCTGCAGTGCCGTGGGGTTGGGCTACACTACCTTCTTTCTCAATGCTGCACTTACATGACCTTTGTATGCCCTCACTGCCCACCCCTCCCTGCCATGACCCTGGGACGGAAGCAGAACGAGGATACCGGTCAGGTGTTTTCAGCTGCCATTGGCAAAACACACTTCTGGAAAACTCCAGCCCTCAGGATGGCTTGGTTTCTCCAGTGCAGAGCTTTCTGAGATTCAGTCCATCCTTGAAACCAGTTGGATTTGTATCCTAAATGGAAACCAGTCTGTCAGCCAGTTCCATATGCTGCTCACCTTCAGACGGCACACAATTCTGCTTTCAAGTCTCTCTCTTTTTCAGATTCTTCTGTACCAAGCCCTGGATACTGCCTCTGAGCTGATTCCCTTCACCCTACACCATAGGAACAACCCCTGTTGCACCTCAGAGTTCCTGAATATGGGTGGCTTTAATAAAGTAGTAATAGTTCCCAAACCTTCTATTAACAGCCAGGTGCTTACTAGCTTTATTTTTCCTAAGCAGTTGTCATAAACAAGACCCAGTTCCCTAGATCCCAGACCAACTCCCCAGTCTAGAAATCACTACATTTCACCTCCCGTTTTTTTGGCAAAGGAAGATGCAAGCCACGGGAGGCAAAGACAAGGAGCTGGTTGCCAGATGTGCTCACTTAAGGAGGAGAGCGATGGAAAAAATTCAGATAGATGTGTTGGAAGTTGGTTCTTGACAGCAAAATGGAATTCTCCCCAGTCTCACCGTGTTAAGCACTAAGTTACATATCTCTTCTGCCAGTATGGAGCTTCCAGTAAACGTGGTGCTGGGCATAAAGGCTGGTAACTCCTTGACTGTGGTGCCCGACTCCCCATGAGATTAATACAAGTCCTAGGCTAGTGTCACTCTGCTTGTCTCTCGTGAGAACAGTTTGTGTGTCCTCCTCTCAATTGGGCAGCAAATGAAGAGATCTTTGTTGGAAGAAGTACAGCCAGAGCAATCCTGCTTGGTAAAGCATGGATGGCAAGACATCCTGCTTGGTAAAGTAGAGATTGGCAGTGCTACAGAGAAAGAGCCTGGATGAGGTGGCCCGACACAGTAGTTGCAACAATGCACTCACACATAACAACACTTGTGAGGGTGGGTAGGGCCACGCAGGTTTCATTGAGTTGTACATTGAGTGGCTAGGAGAGGGAACTGTCTCGATATCACCTACACTACAACCACAACCCTAAATCCAGTTTGCCCAACCCACTCTGCTAAATGTGCCGGAATAGGCAAGCCTAAACCCACCTGGCTTTCGGAACCACTAGGAAGCAGAGTTATGTGTGTCTTAGGAATTCCTGCATGGTGTGACGGTTGATGTTCTCCTTTGTTAATGGAAAGATTTAGATTTCAAGTCCCCACAGAGGCACTTCAGAAGAAAGGACCAGTGATGCAATTCTGAAAAACCACCCATGGGAACCTCAAGCAACACTGTTCTACTCTGACACAGTCATCAGAGGGCTTGATGAGTTGTTCTGGACTGGCTGTGTCTGCCTCACTTGCCTCTGTTTCCTAAATCATTGCATAGTTAAATAATACCCTCAAGATATTGCATAAAACCTAATGAAACCCACTGCAGTTGAGTTGCTTCTGACTCACAGGGTTGCTGTAGGACAGACGAGATGGGTTTTTTAGGGTTTCAGAGTCTCTACGTTTTTATAGGAGCAGGCAGCCTCATCTTTCTTCCATCGAGTGACTAGAGGGTTTGAACCACTTACATTGAGGTTAATGGCTCAATGCTTGATCTAGGTATTAAGTACTGAGAATTATTTTATGTCATGGGTTTTAAAGGTATTTTCTTTTTTAGCCTATTTTTACCAATAGGAATTCAGCTGGGATGTGAGTGCATCTCTAACCTCATGTAATCACATCGAGCCAGTTCTGTTTACTTGAAGACCTCTGAGCAAAAGGTAGCCTTAGATTCTTGACACACGAAGCTTGGAGAAGGCAGATGCTGATCAGAGGGGACACTACCCATTTCTGTCGACAGCTGTCCTGTTTGTGCATGGAGTGGGGTTCTCAGGCCGCCTGGTGGGAGCATGAGCTATCAGATCTGGCTCAGGCTGGTTGGGGTTAACTGGCGGGGTGAGGGTGCAGGGAAGTCTCTGTCATCTTTGTCTGAGGTCCTTGTCTTTAGAAGTTTATCCCACAGGTGACTTCTGTCTTTGTACCCCATGTAAGGTAGGTCTTCTGTCTCTGGTTCTTAGTCCATACTCTTTGCACCACGTTGGAGAAGTGAATGTGTTTCCAGATGGGACTTCCAAGGAATAAGGGAGAAAGCTCTTGGTTTGGGTTCAGCTCTGTGTTGCCTGAGCAAGTGAGATAGTGTCTTGGTGAAGCACACCTTCTTACGTGCTATAAGGCATCTCGTATTCACCAAGCACTGACTATACATGTATTTGAACAGAAACATGGCGTGGGAGGGCCTTGGTTGCAAGACCAGTTTTACTTTGCTTTATACTGCAGGAGGTGGGGGTGGAGGTCTCTAGGAGTAACCCAGGGCCCTTGAGCACTCAGTTCGCCAGCAAGAGAGGTGACAGCACAACCCAATGCAGAACACCTTTCCAGTTTGGGGAAGCTGGGAAAGTAGCTGGGAAAAGCCAGGAGTTTTGTATCCCAACTGCTAAAACCTCATGGTAATTCCTCAAACAGCAGATCTTCTGCCTCCAGTCATCATTGGGAAACATGTCAATGAGCCATTGGTGAGTTGACTCTCATTCAGCCAATAGTCTGCATTCCTGGCACTATTTCATGCCTACTACAACTGTCTCACCAGCGTTCAGGAAAGCAATGTCCATGTCAGTTCTAACAAGGCCTCGTGATTCAGATCCAACCATCACAGGTGCCTCAGGAAGTCTTTTGAGAAATGTCGTCAGCATTCGGCACTTTAAATCAGCAGTTCTCAACCTGTGGGTCGTGACCCCTTTCCCAGGGGTCACCCAATTCATAACAGTAGTAAAAATTAAAGTTATGAAGTAGCAACAGAAATAATTTTATGATTGGGGGTGACCCCAACATGAGGAACGGTATGCAACGGTCGCAGCATTTGGAAGGTCGAGCATTAGGAAAGGAACTTTAAGTAATAGGAGAGGAACTCTCCTTTCTAGGGTCCCGGAATAGTCATCCCCATTAGTGTGCAGTGTGGGAACTGCTCAGAGGCACACAACCAGACATCCCTTATACATACATACCATACACAACCATACACCAGACATCCCTTATACGTACATACCATACACAACCATACACCAGATATCCCTTATACATACATACCATACACCACCATACACCAGACATCCCTTATACAGGATTGCGGGTTGGTGGTTTGGAATGGACCTGGGTGCTTCCGCAATAGCTCAAGAGGAATGATCCAGGATCATCTGTCTACCAATCCTCTAGGATCACCCCACCAACACTCAGCATAGGGTCACATATTGACAGGCCCCACAAAGACTTGATCGCTGGGTCACAGGGACACCTGTGGCTTTCAGGTGCTCCTCTCTGACACATAGCCATCCAGGGGACATCCAAAAGGACTTTTTCCAGAGCCGGTGTCACTTTCATGATCTTTGGTGTGTTTGAGTGCATTTTTGCAGCTGCTGTGGTCTGGATTTCTGCTCTTGTAAACGTTTAGCCTCAGAAACTCACAGGAGCAGGACTGGTCTGTCCTTTAGGCTCACCCTGAGTGGGAATTGAATTTGACAAGTACAACAGTTTGAACACACCAGTCATTCAGTGGGAGAAAGACAGACTTTCTACTCCTGTCAAGAGTTGAAACCCACAGGTGCTGAAACCCACCTTGTCCTATAGGGTCAGAATTGACTTGTTGGAAGTGAGTTAGCCTTTACTGGTTTTCTAACCTAGGGGTTTCCTCTTTCAGAACTACATAGGGTAGCCTCCTCTTGTGATTTATAGGGGTTTCATTGGCTAGTTTCAGGAAGATCACTGGGTTTTTCTTTCTAGTCCGTTTAATCTGGAAACTTACCTAAAACCTGCCCATCATAGGAAACCCTGCTAGTGTTTGAAATACTGTTGGCGTGCATTCCAAATTACAGCCATGTGCATGCCACCTGGATGACAAACTGACAGCAGGGACATGAGTATGCATTTGCTTCTACTTCCTCCTCATTTTCTGGATGAGGGGCCAGGCCCAGAGATGCTGAGTGACCTTCCCATGCTTACAGTGGACAGTGATTCTAGTAGTTTTCAACCTGATATGACTTTTGGTTCCCAGGAGACAGGGCAATTTCTGGAGATTTTTCAATTTTCTTTTGTGTCTAAATGTAGTATCGTTGGTCTTTAGTGGGTCGAGACCAGGGGTGCCGTTGAACACCCTACAATGCATGACACAAAGACCACAACAGAGAACTACCTCGTCTCAATTGTCCACGGTACCAAGGTGAAGAACCTGAGAATAATAGGTCTAAGGGCATCACGTTGTCCAAAGGTCTGGGAGGTCTAGAGAACAATGACAGTTCAGGTATAGAAAGGAGATGTGTTGGGAATATAGGCGGAAGCCACAGAGGGAATATGCCTATATACATAGACAACAGCTTCTGATCTACAGCCAACGGGTGGATTGAACTAGACTAAGCCCAGCACAGTTCCATTTCCCTCCACTTCATCAGAGGGGACAAGAAAGGGCAATGGACACATTGTGAACAAATGTAGAGCAATCCACAGCAGATCCTTAGAAATGTGCAGTCACCCCGTCACCTGTGCTCGTTGTTCAATGCCATCAAGTTGGCCTCCAACTCTTAGACTGGACGCTCTGCCTAAACCTGTTTAGCGTCATAGTACCACACAAACTTTCAGTGAGTGATGAGTAGTGGGTACCTTGGAGGTGCTTTGACCAGAAATTGAACGTGGTTCTTCCCCAGGAAAGGTGAGAATTCTGTGACTGAACTACCACTGCCCTCATACACTCCAAACAGGCGGGACTCCTTTGTGAAGTAAGAAAGCCATGCAGACACCTCGATCATCCTAGTTTACGATTACTCTGTAGACAGATCTTCCTTTTAGGGGTTGACTCCTGAAGAGAGGGGTCATTGTGTTCATGGTGCCTTCAGTAAGGCCTAGAAGTAAAGGGGGTGCAGAGAGCAATGAAGAATAAATAAAGCAATGGGAGGAAATAGACCAGCACAGTTTAAAAGACTGTGGAGATGTCTCTCTGTTCTCTTGTTTCAGTATTAGAGAAACACACACATATTCTATGGGGGGAAAAGCAAATCTACAGGCAATTCAAAAAATAGAATAAAAAATGATTCAACTCCTAAGATCTCTCCACCCAGAGATAAATATGCTTAACATTTTAGTGGATATCCTGGCGCCCTTTCTAGGCTGTATATTCATGAGATACATACACCCATATTTTTCTTTTTAATTAAAATGGGATCATACTCTTCATGTAGTTTTGCATCCCATTTCTTCACTTAAAAATATATTGAAAACTAATGCAAGAGGAGGCCAGGGTATTTGTCTTGAACTTGTGTTTGCACAGAAATCATCCAGTTTTTACCTAGACTGTATCTTTGAAGAGGGACTAAATCACTGTGAACATCTTTTCATGTCCATAAATATACTTACACATCATAGGCCTTAATGGCTGAAAGCTATTCTGTATGGCTGTACTATAATGTATTAGAGCTGCTTTCAGTTGTTGAACTTGGTATTATCTCTATATTTTTATGAAGGAAACAATGCTGTAATAAATATCACCTTATCAGATCTTGGCACATATACTTAGTTTTTCCATACATTGAATTCTCAGAACTTGCTGGGATAAAGAAATGCCCATTTATGGCTTGTGAAAATATGACAACGCATCTCTCTCACAAATCTGCACCCATCTTTATACTCCTTAGTGGTCTATGGAGAGCCTCACGTTAGCTCGTTTTGAACAGAAGCCCTGAAGTGGAGTTTAAGAAGACACCTAGATCAGCTATTTCAGTTACATGCAAGGACCCATCTGTATCATTTAGCCACAGAGGGACTGCCCCTTTTCATTATTGTACTATAGTCTACTAGGTATGCGTACTGAGTGTTGGTATAATGAGCTATGGCACAGATTACATGCTGTTGAACATACATGAAGCAACATACATAGATATGAGAAAAGGTGCCTAGCTCTCAGCAGATACTTAATACATGCCCCTGCCATCCATGTCCATAACTGCTACTATAGATATAACTCATCATCTCTTAAATGGATTGTTGGTCATCTCCTGTCATACCAAATGATAAGCCAATCTATGCAGCTGCCAACGTGATTTATTGAGAATGCCTGCCACTTCTTTTCTTAATCGTCTGCAATTCTTCCTCATTGTCTCCACATTGGCACTGCATTCCTTAGGAGAGCTTTCAGGACTCTCTGACTTGCCCCTGGATGGTGCCCCTTCACCTCCCAAGCTGGTCACATCCCAGGCTTACTCTAGATTAGTGGGACTCTTCCCAGGATTCAGCCCTGTTAGTCTTATATGACTTGGTAGATGTCTACTCTCTCTCATCCACACCAGCTTTGTTTCTTTGCCTTAAAAATTATTTTCTGAGAAAATCGTGTTGGAAATTTTTCCTATCTAGCCTACCCAAGCAATGCTATCTTCTATGATTTCTCAAATGATCTTAACCCCTCTTTTAACACATGTCCCATTGTTTTAAACTAGACTATTGAGAATCTGGGTCATGTTTTTTGTGCCCATATTCTCCATATCACACAGTAGGTGCTTAATAAGTGCTTACTGAATGCATTAACTGATGCGGTTTTTTTTCTTCTTTGTCTCCCTCCTTCTTCCCTCCCTCCCTCTTCCCCCCTCTTTCCTCCTACATCTTTTCTTCTTTTCCTTTCTCTCTCTTCCCTTCCCTTCCTCCTTTCTCTTCTTCCATCCATCTAGAGCTCTGTCCGTAGCAATCATCACAGGAGACAGTCCCACATGGTTCCAGGTTTCATGAATTAATGGCACACTATCAAACTCCCTTCTGAGGAAAAGGTGAACCAAGGACTGAACCCAAGATGTGGTAACTCACCACCTGTACCTTAGGTGAGGGAATGATAAAGACAGGGTCTGGCTGCGTCACCAGAGGCAGAGCCAACGGGAGCAACCAAAGGGCGGAAAGCTGAGCTGTGGCTGGTAAGCCCCACGTTGTGTGTGGCAAGGAGCGCTGTGTCAGCAGGCAGATGCTGGGGAGACAGGCATGCCGGGGCTGGGTGAGGGGGATGGGCAAAGAGCACAAAGATAGGCAGGGCGGGATTCTGATCTAGTGAAAGGAAATGGAGCTCCAGCAACCAAGAAGGAAGCAAAGGGGGATGCGACTCAAAGCCCAGTTGATGTGGGCATGGGGGCTGGGATTGTGTATGACGGGATCTCTGCGAATCCACTCAGGTAGTGTGGCATTGTGCAGGAGAGAGCCTTAGCTTTGTGCTCACTGTAATTAATGACTTTGTGGCTTTAAATACAAACCTGCTGTTCACGGGGAAGCCTGACAGGGTTTCTTTTAACTTAATGTCTGCTGAACCATCCCTTCTATCTCACTTACCTGATGTGGAACATATGCTGGGATCAGAATGACAGAGAATAAATCACGAGATTTGCTTGGCTTCTTTGAAAAATGAATTTGGGGGCTGAGATTTCTCATCAGTATATATCTTCTCTGAGCAGCCTCCTGACAGGGCATCAAGCATGGAAGATGTCCTTTGCCGAGATAACACGAGTGCCAAGGGGTGCCTGAAAGCCCACCTCTGTTGACACGCCCACCCCCTCTGGACCCAGGCAGAGCACCTGGGCTTGGTTGACAGGGGTCCCCGGGTGGGGTGTGGGAGCCAGGCAAAATATCAGAAACAAGGGGAAATTGTGATTTTTACATTAATTCGGCACAGTTCAACAATGAGTGGCTTAAGATGCACCAGAAACATAGGCAGCAAGGAAGCTTCGGCTTGCAGTGTGCGAGTGAGGTGGGGCTTGAGTGTTGAGGTGGGGACGGCTCTGAAGCCTGCCTCTGCCGTGGCAGCCTCAAACGTGCTCCCTTCCCTCCCCCATGAAAACACAGATGCGCTACCATTGGGGTCGTTTCTTGCTCTCACCGCTCGGTTTCAGTAAGTTATAGCACAACACATGCCCTCTCACAGACAATCAATGGTCCTTTTCCTGGTCTGGGAACATCTTGTGACTCAGTGAGGAACAAACCATGACTTCTGCCTACAAGGTGCTCCCAGGCCTTGGGGTTGAGTTGAAGTAGAGGAAGAGGGTCGAAATCACTTTGAACCTTGACTATTTGAAACTTTAAGTACTGGGTCACAGGGAAGTGTGTGTGTGTGTGTGTGTGTGTGTGTGTGTGTGTGTGTGAGAGAGAGAGAGAGAGAGAGAGAGAGAGAGAGAGAATGAGGTTTTCCACCAGGACTTAGTCAACATCGACTCCGTGCAGGCAGCTGTGGTCGAGAGAGGAGCTCTGTGGGAGAACATGCACTAAGCTGGGACTTTGGCTCCTGATCTTTC